>LPNX010005043.1:793761-1020243 GCA_001517045.1 Pseudotsuga menziesii | reverse complement strand
AAGCCAATTCTGACCTTGAGTTAATTGGTTTTACTGACAGTGATTGGGCAGGTGATAGCACAGATAGGAAGTCCACTTCAAGTTATGTGTTCATGCTTGTAGAAGGACCAATCATCTGGTCAAGCAAGAAACAGAGTGCCATTGCACTCTCATCTACAGAAGTTGAGTACAGAGGAGTTGTCAATGCAGCAACTCAGTGTTTATGGTTGCAGGGTTTACTTGGAGAGTGTGGTTTCAAACCTGAGTACTCAACTACCATCTACTGTGATAACCAGAGTACCATTCGAATCTGCAAATATCTAGTTCAGAAGCAGAGAACCAAACACATTGAGATTCACATGCACTACATCAGAGAGCTTGTGCATGATGGCACCATTCACCTACTCTTCTGTTCATCTTCAGAACAAGTAGCTGATATCTTCACCAAAGCATTTTGTTAGAAGACCTTCAGCAATATCAAATCACTGCTGGGGATTGCTGATCATGCTGTAAAGGCATGAGTGGAGACAAGATTCTACAATTTTGTTTTAGAGTCCATGTTTAAGGGAGGATTTTCCCAAGTTGGTTTTGCCTCTTTCCTTGGTTCATATGGATTTGCAGTATGTAAAAGGGTGACTAAGCCTTGTTGCTAGGCCCTACATTTTTGATTTATTAATCATAAATTCAGGCTTAAGGGGGGGTGTTAGAATAATCAAACCCATAGTATTACCCACTTAGACATTAATTCATTTATTTTTGTCTTATTTGCCTAGTTCATGAGTCCCACCATGTTCAAGTTGCTAATTGCCTATCCATAGAGGTCAAACTTGCCATATTTGACTCATGTAGTGCTTGGGAAAGCCTTAGGAATCAAATCTACTTTATTCCTGGCCTCCTAGGCACCCTTCTGCTTTTTCTGCTTTGTTGACTGCTTTTTCAGTTTTTAAAGCATATAAGGAAAGAAAGACTAGGTGAGGTGAACCTGTTTTATTCCCCTTTCATCCTCCACTCTTTCCTCCATGCAAAAGCATTTATGGGCTGCCATTTCACCACTCATTAGCTTGGCCATGCGCCCTTGCCAATTCGTGAGCCTCATGACAGATTTGGGATCAGCTTTTTACACCTATGGGGGATTTTCCTATTTTGGGTAAGCCTGCTTTATGCTAGTTTTGGATGCTTCCTCATGCATTCAATTTCCTCATGTATTCTATATATACAGTAGCCTATGTTATTACAGGGTTGGCTATTGTACACTGAGTTAATATAATTTTGTGTTACAGCTCCATTTTCAGTCTCCATTGTTGACAATTTTGCATGATCAATTGTAATTTGTTGTGAGTGAAATTAATCTATTGCTGGTCAGAATTTCTACAACATTACCACACAGTGTGCATGTTTGGAGGAAAACATCAAGACCATTCCGAAGAAATCTCCCTCAACACATTCGATGGAGATGATGTTAGAGGAAGTAGACAATCTACTGAAGGTATACAAGTCCATCGGACCATTGTGTTCTCTTTGGGCCTTTACATGTCAAAGAATAAGGTCTGTTGTGAAGGGTCCTGATGACTGGGCTACAGTGAAAGATGAAATAGCTGGAAATGATGTGGAGGGAATATTATTTGATATCCCTCCTAAACACGCCCCTGGTCAACCGCTTAGACTGAAGGAGTTTAAGCTAGAGGCTGTAGTGCCTTATGTATATGACACGTTCATTGGAGAATGGGGCATGTTTCCCAACCATGAACAGGTGCCATTATAATTTTCAAAACATGTCTATGCATATTTTGTCCTGGATATGCACCAAGATTACACTAGCACACCATCGAGCTTCTATGGTGCTGGTGGGAGACATAGACATGCACGTCATAGGGCTAGGACAGACCTTGCAACTAATACAGAGCTAGAGTGATTGGTAGGTCTCCCCACCAGGACCATGCTTAGGGTTGATGATGTAGCTGCGTCGTCTCATCTAGCGACTGAGGAGTGTGGTGCATTGGCAGAGGTGACACTCATGACAATGCTTTCTGGCATGACGGTTGTGTAGGAAGAGGGATGTAGAGCACCCACTGCACCTACAGAGCCTAAGTTATAGTGGGTGGATGATGATGTTCTCAACCTTCTTGATCATGACTGAATGCTACAGTATGCTATCATGGTGCGTGATGCATATTTTAGACTGCATCAGAGATGCAGGCCTCGACCGATGGGACATCTATATCTTTATTGTCATCATTTGATTGTCATCATTTGATTGTCATCATTTGATTTCTATGATTGTTAGGTATATCTCTTTTTAACTAATACTTTTCTTTGTGTTAGAATGCCATGCAAGAGTCTGATTGCATGGAGGTCTTGTTTGGCAGTGATGCATCTGTTCGAGGTCCCGTTGTAGTTACGTCTTCCCACGTCGATGAGGTATGTGTTAACTATGATCCTAAATTTGAATTTCTAAACTAAATTCAATTGTTGAACACATAATATTTTGGTTTGTTCCAACTTTCCTCATTTATCTTGTTCATATTGTAAAGGATAGATGCAAGGGGATTGCACATGATTCTACACAGCCTCGCTCAAGTTCTACTCATGACACGCCAATCGATGAGGTACTAGTTATCACTTGCTCGAATTGTTTTCATATTTATGTCTAGATTATAATTTACATGTTCAAATTTTAGTTCTCAAGTTCAAATTGTAATTCATTAATATAACTATTTTCATGTCATGGAAACAAACACAAACACAGGAAGCTGCAGATGAGGGTGTTGAAGTCGTCGTGATTTTTACAGATGAGTGGGATGCTTCTCATCGATTAGGTCTCGATGAAGGATCGTCTCAGCAGATACTCAGCCTCCCAAACCTGACACTCAAATCAAGCGAGGTGAGTTCATAGATCTGTATTTCATATATATATTTAATTTTTTCTGATATTCTCTACATGTAATTTAAATATGTGTTATGTAACTTAATTACAGAGTTCACGGTTTTAACTTTTGTAGTTCTCAGAATTGGGTAATTTTTTGTTTGATGTGCATGACCAAGCCAAGGCACGTAGTGCAGCTAGCGGTAGTTTCCATGATGGTTGATCTCTCGATCAATGGCGTAGGAGTGATTTGTAGACTGTTATTTGTGGACGTTATTATTTTGTTGACTATTATTTATGGACTTTAAGATTATATATATATATATTATATGGATTTTTTTTTGAACATGATGGTTTGTTAAAAGTTTTAATTATTTGTAGTTATAGTTTAAAGTTATTTATGCTTTACTTGATATTAATGTTATTTTTAACAATCATTAATTTGTTTTATAGTCTTACAAAATTGTACAATTTTCCAATTTAATAAATTACAAGTTTACAAAATTTACAATGTTTACAAGTTTACATGTTTGCAAAATTGTCAATCGAACACAACTTACAATTTTTAGCATAACTTACAATTATAATGTTACAAAATTTACATCTTTACAATGTTATCTCTACTAGGTGCAAATTACAACTACAATGTAAAATTTGATTTCATATTTCAGAAGAAATTTAGATTTGTTATGTACTTCAAAAGCATGGCAACTATGTCAATGTATCAACTTATATGTCATGGCATATAACTTTCATTCATCTGGACAATGGGTTATAGGAATGCACGTCTCCATAATACGATCATGGTCAACTACTGACATCTTCCATCTCTTTGCTTCACCCCTCTTCACCTTGATTTCAATGAGATGTATCCAAGCCGCCACCACCAAATGACTGTACTAACAAGATATATATTCAGGCATGAAATCTCTATAAATAACATAGGCACCTTGTCTTCTCACTTTTTCAAAAAAGTGGCCCATCACAACTAGGTCACCAAATTGGTACGTGAACTCTCCGTCAACCTAGGGCCGCACCAACCTGCTTTTGATTTGTGTACACTGCATCAAAAAGTATGCCACATGCTCCACATTTCCCAGTGGTGCAATTACAACAAATACAACACCTGCATCAACATTTTCATGATCTAGTGAAACCACTGCCTCGTCAATGTTCATCTCATGCCACGTTGGAATCAGATGTGGCCCCTTTGGATTAAGAGGGACATATTTCCATTGTTTGACATATGCATCGTTCATGCAATGATCAACCCCCAGTCCATTGGCATCAATGTAGAACTCACAAAAGCATGAATACTTCCTCATTTCAATGGAAAATATGCCACCCATGTCTTTACTACAAACTGAATGTAGTTCTCTCATACTAGGTATGGTCTCGCAATACCATGGCATGGATATATTCACATCACCAAGGGAAACATCCCAAAAAAAACTACATCGAATAACAAACATCACACACACACACACACACACGCACACACACACACATACATATATATATATATAATACAAACACATTTATTAAATTCTAATTAAGTTGTTAGTTTTTCCTACCTGCGCACCGACCTTGCTCGTTCATGACCTTGGTGACCCAAATTTTGTGTGCACCAATCAACTACTTCTGCTGAGTACTTGAGTTGAGATGCACTATGACTCATTTGGTACCTCTGAAGTGCTCGTTTCACGCATGCACCTGCTCCATCATGTTCACCCTTTCTGTGCTCTGTTTCAAAAAACCTCGAGGTGTGTTGAATTCTCATCTCTTTGTGAAGACCACTCAAGCAATAAAATGAGCATGCTGATTTGAACTTCCCCACACACCTATTATACCAAAATCCTATCACCATCATGTGATAAGACATTTGACATACCTACTTGCCCTGAATCCTAGCTTTTGAAGTGGAAACTAAATGTTTTTTTATCAGTCTGTCATACAAATTCCTAGCACCGTGCATGCTCCTTTGTCTAGGAGCGGTACCCCTATTCACACCACCTTTCACCTATTGTCCACAAGCGGTGCCACCGCCCATTGGCCTTGGTCCATAGGCAGTTATTACTAGAACTGCTCTATCATAGAAGGAGAAGCGCGGTACCCTGGGTAAAAAGGGAAAAAGAGAAGTTTCTCGAGGCTTCTAGATGATAAGCCTCGTGTACTACCTTATCTCCACACACTTGTTATACCAAAATCCTGTCACCATCATGTGATAAGACATTTGACATACCTACTTGCCCTGAATCCCAGCGAGTGGAAACTAAATTTTTTTTATCAGTCTGTCATACAAATTCCCAGCAGCATGCATGCCTCTTTGTCTAGGAGTGGTACCCATGTTCACACCACCTTTCACCTGTTGTCCACAAGCAGTGCCACCACCCATTGCCCTTGGTCCATAGGCGATTATTACTAGAACTGCTCTGTCATAGAAGGAGAAGCGCGGTACCCTGGGTAAAAAGGGAAAAAGAGAAGTTTCTCGAGGCTTCTAGATGATAAGCCTCGTGTACTACCTTATCTCCACACACTTGTTATACCAAAATCCTGTCACCATCATGTGATAAGACATTTGACATACCTACTTGCCCTGAATCCCAGCGAGTGGAAACTAAATTTTTTTTATCAGTCTGTCATACAAATTCCCAGCAGCATGCATGCCTCTTTGTCTAGGAGTGGTACCCATGTTCACACCACCTTTCACCTGTTGTCCACAAGCAGTGCCACCACCCATTGCCCTTGGTCCATAGGCGATTATTACTAGAACTGCTCTGTCATAGAAGGAGAAGCGCGGTACCCTGGGTAAAAAGGGAAAAAGAGAAGTTTCTCGAGGCTTCTAGATGATAAGCCTCATGTACTGCCTTATCCCTACTATTGTGGGTTGGTTGAGATCGAGATCCCTCATTCTAGGATCTTAGAGGCCACCTCACCCACTAATTTCTCAACCATATCTATTCCTTAAATCCCTATAAATATGAGCTCATAGCCATGGTTGAGGGGAGAACATTGAAGGTATTGTTATGTTGTTGGACTGATTCTTGGCCCAAGATCATTTGGAGAGAGCATAGAGAGCTAGAGTCGGAGCTTTTGGGGATGAAGAGATGGTTTCATGGAGATGCATGTCAACACTAAGGCTCGGTTGTAAACTTCTTCATATTTCTAATGCAAGTTGATTTATGTCCCACATATGATGTTGTTGTTGTGATTTCACATATATATGTTGCTAGATTCCTTAGTCACTAGCATAGATTAGTAGATCATATTCTGGTTGCTTTGATTCATTTCATGTTGATCTTTTTTGCAGGTACACAAGTGAACTGTCAAAGCCTTGTATTCCAGATATCTACAGCGTCTAGGGAGAGTCTTCAACCTATGTCCTCTATTTGTTTTGTATCTCAACCATTCATACTAGTGGAACACTTTGTTGTCCGTAGGAGGTGAAATATTCCAGCTAACAAATATGGAAACTCCACTAGGGAGTAGAGAAGTTTAGTTGTTTTGATCTTCCTCAGTTTGCAACTCTTGTCTGAATTCCAGGCTCCATTTTCTTTAACTCTTTTCAGTCAGATCTACTTCTGATTTGTATTATTTGGGTTTGAAATTTCCATATATGTTCAGATCTGAGTCATTTCGGTCTTTTATGCTCTGTTAGCACATTCAATTCGATAGTATTTGCCTTGATCTAGTCTTTTTCTGAATTGATTTCTCGTTCTCTTGTTGTTCTGGGTGATTTCAGGGAACTGCACATGTTCTGTTTGCAAGGAGCGGTGCCACCACCTGAGTCCAGTTAGCCAGACGTGGTGACACCACTTGAATCTAGTGAGCAAGAAGTGGTTCTGCCTCAAAACCGCCTGTCAGTAGCTTCATTTGTGCGGTGCCGGGTAGGCCCTATTCCAGACTTTATATTTTGATTTTTGTGTGTGTTTTGCTTACTTTTTGATGAAAATGAAGTGTATTTTGAAAATTGTGTATTTTGCAGTCGCTTTGATTGTTATTTTCCCTTTGCATTCAAAGAGAGTTTGTGTTTCTTGTATTAGATTTTACATTATTTTCTTTACTTGAAACCTCTTGCTCTTTTCTGCAGATATTATTCATTGGAATTGGAAATATACATTTCATTTTTATGTGTAGGATTTTGTTTGTTTTGGACTTGGAATGCATGAGTGATCCATGTCGTTTTGAGTCTTTCTTTGCTTGGGGCGATTCTTGTTTCTTTTTGCATGCTGATTTTTTCAGTGCTTGGTAGGAAAGATTGGTTCTTCGTTTCCTTGTCTGTTTCAAAGAGAAGTTTTAGTTTTCTCTCTCTTTTGCTTTATTCACAAGCTTGTTGAATGATTTTCTTCTTGTTTTGTGCATGATTGTTTGAAATTCTAGATCTTACTTTCATTGAGAAGAAACATCTATTTTCAGCTTTGTGTGCATTAGAGTTAGATTTGTTTGGAAACGTTAGTGAAATCATCTTTCCATTAAGTTTTTATGCATCTTTTTCAAGCATGAAAAGATAGGAAACATTTTGATTTATGCTATATGTTCTCTAGATCTCTTTCTTATTTGCTTTAAAGATTGTTTGGGGTGCATTGATATTTTACTTTTCGTTTGGAAAGGTAGAATTGCATTTGCATTTGGGTGTACATTTTTGGGAAGAAAAGTAGATCTCTCTCGCTCTCTTAGGTAGAATTTCATTGAAGAGGAAAACTTGCATTATCATATAGATCAGTGTGCATCTTCTTTAATTTCAAGTTTTCACTCCATGGTTCCATCTAAACGCATAAGATAAAATTAATGGTAGTACTAGGTTAAAACTTTTAGCAATTTGAGTAATAAGTTAGAGACATGTTTGGGCATCGTTAAGCATAGGAGCTGTCATTATTTGTCCACATTACATCCCGGGAATCACGTGGTTCTTCCACATACCATTGGTATATCGAATGGCCTTTCACGTACCCTTGAGGTATATAGAAAGGTACTTCACATACTCGATTATATATCGGAAGGCCCCTTGTGTATGGTTATGCATTAGACAACACTAGTACTGATTTGAGCTCCCTCGTACCTTGCGTATATCGGGAGACCCTTTTAGGAATCCTCAAACCATTTGAGTTATCCTTTTGGCCTGTCCTGTAAGATTCCTGACTATTATCCACTCCTTTCACATGTTTTCTTGTTGCTTTTAGTTTGAGTAGTACTTGCTTGTGCATGGTAATTAGGAGGTTTCTAGAGAGTTTAGAGATGGCATCCTCACTTGGGACTACCACTCAAGAGGTCCCTTTCCAAGGTGTACCTTTTGTATTCCCTCTAAGTGAAGGTATTGGTCCTCCCTTTATTGCTACTCTAAATCTTCCTGGATTAACTATAGGATTACCTGTCTGGATTTTTAATATGGTAATTCCTAATACACCTAATGTCTCAAATGTCACCTCTCCTCTAGGAGAGGATCGACCTCAACATAATCTTGCTCCTTCTTTGCCGGTTGTGGTTTCACCCCTTTCTTATTCTTCACTTGACCAAAGCTTTATGGTTAGTAGTCATGTGGGAAAGAAGAAGAAGAAAGGGAAGAGTAAGAAGAAGAAGGATAAGAAAGAGAAAAAGTAGCAACCATCTGCTCTTGATGGTGCTCTTTCTAAGAGAATGCTCGAAAAACCCAAGTTCCCTTATAAGCTTTGCAAGGGGGACCACCTTCTTAAGGAGTGTAATGGCCTCTCCCTTGTACATGAAGAGTGATATGAAAGGTCCAAACCATCTGTGTCATCAACCTCTGACCATCATGTTGACGATACTCCCTCAACCAATGACCCATTGGTAAAAGGTCGTAAGGGTAAAGTCTTGTATCCTTGTTTGATATGCAGGGCTATACATCGTACTTTTATTTGTCCAAGCATGGATGAATCTTTGCATTGGTTGGAAAATATTACTGATCATCAACAGGTGATTCCAACAAGTGATAGTAAATTATCCCTCGATCCCACACTGGTTGACTACATGGTTGATTCAGATCTATCTGTGGTTGATCCCACTCTTCCTTTGGAGAGTGAAGTTAAAGTGGACGAGCCAGTGTCATTTCCACTCGATCCCGCTCTTTCATCAGAGAGTGTTAAGACTGAAGTAGTCTCTTTGACCAAATATGCATCTTGTTCTTCTCTTCCAGTAGAGAATAAACCAAAACCTACCAAAGTTTTTATGCTTTGTTCTAATTGTTCTCGACAAGAAGAAATTTTGTCTCTTTCGACAGAACCCTCTCTGAGTAGTGAGGTTATTTCTTTTGACTGGAGTAACCTAATAGAGTCTCATCTTCATTCGAGTGTTCCTTTCCAGATAGTTGTGAATGTTACTGCTAGGTGGATACTTCACACTATTGTTGACAAAGGGGCTTCTGTTAGTATTCTATCCTCAACTGCTTGGAAAGATTTGGGTTTTCCTCAGCTTGTGCCAACCACCGATCAGATATTGGATTTTAATTGCAAGCCTACTGCACCTTTAGGGACCCTTCCTTATTTGCTTATTACATTAGGAGGGAAAACTGTCTGTATTGATGTTATGGTGGTCCAAGGTCCTTTGGATTTCAATATGCTCCTTGGACATGATTATTTTTATGCCATGAAGGCTGTTGTGTCCACACTCTTCAGAGTTATGCATTTTCCCCATGATAGGAAGATTGTGACCATTGATCAGATTTCCTTTGTTACACCTGACCATCGTGTGACTCCTAGTAATCAGATTGCCCTGAATGTGCCGCATGTTCTTGTGGTTCCTTCCCCTTCTTCTAGTTAGCTTCTTCCCATCATATGTAAAATGGGGGGCATGGCTCTATCCTATGGACATCATAATGGAGATAAGATGCTAGCTTTTATGTAATGGGGGAAACCTACAAACCTCTAGATATCATGTTGGGTAGGAGCAAGTTCTAGAGCTGATCCGATGCATTATTCATCTTCAAAAATTACACTGATCCAATATGGTACAATGGTTATTAATCTATGGTTCAAAGAACATAACATATGTTTTTAACTCATATGCTAAACATCGTGCATTTATATCCCGAGCAGTTATAGCCGCGCAGTTATAGTATGGGCCACGCAGCTTGAGCACCGTCAAGTGGAACACCACCTGGTTCGTGAAAAGCCCGTGCGATCACATATGCTATGACGTTTTAGGATGCTGCGACATTGTGGAGCTTAGTTATATGATGCGACGTTTGTGGATGCTACGACGTTGTGGAGCTCAGTTATACGCTACGACGTTTGAGGATGCTGCGACATTATGGAGCTTAGTTATATGATGCGACGTTGTGGATGCTGCGACATGCTGCGACATTTGTGGCAAGACCCACAGATAAAATGGTAACATCAAATGTTTATTGCATTGGGTGTGCGGTTAGCTGGCGGTTACGGTTGCAATGTCACATTAAATGGCAAAGTTTGGCGGAACATATGGCGGATATTCCATTTTTTAATATGATATGTGTAACGTTTTGGCAAGTATAACATATATGTAACAGATATCCATTGTTTGGTGGGTTGTAACATTTAATAGGAAAACAGAACCATCGCCACATTTAGTAGAAGATACCATGATATGTGTAACGTTTGGCAGGTCAAGAGTATAGCATATGAATAGCCTTTTGCAATGTTTCAGGGATATGGAACGTCATGGTAACATAACTCTTGTGCAGGGATTTGGCAGGATTGCATGGTTCAGTTTTAGTTTATGGTTGTAACGAAAATGAAGAAGATAACAGCTGTGATGATGAAACGAGTTGAACTGTTACTTATCCGGGGACTGAATGCTTTTATAAAGGCGATTCTGGCCACATTGGGGGGCAGATTGTTTAGAGCATAGAGCATCATGTTTCTGTTATGAGGAGAGTTTTGTGGTGAAGTAGAGGCTATTTCTGTGGAAGTCGACATTCTTTGTTATACTTTAGCTTTCTTTGCCTTTTGAAGGCTAATTGTAATTTTCCAGAAGAGAGGTCTTGAAGACTTTTTACAACATTCTATTTACAGTTGCTGAAGTTGATTCCAGAACCATTTTGTACCATTTTAAAGAGATTAATTGGATTGGTACCCATTGGAGAGGGACCCGGAGACGTAGCCCAGTGAAGGGGGTGAACTCCATTATCAACTTTTGTTTGTGACTCTCTGATTATGTGTTTGTTTTTCCCACATCTATTTATCAGTTTTGCCTTTCATTTCTATTTAAGCATTTAATTTCTATGAATGTTGTTCCATGAATTAAATAGACTGATAAAGGCAATCTTTACAAACTTTTAATGCACTCAAGTTGAGGTCCGACGGATCATGTTATGGTATCAGAGTAGGTTAACTGCTTGTGCAAGTTTGTGAGTGCTTACCAGGTCCAGGTTAAAGCTTGGTGAAGGAGAATTAATTGAAGGAGATCCTTAGATTGGCTCAAGGAGAACATTCTCAAGAACCATGTCTTCTCCACGAGGGGAAGAAGAAGGACATACAGAACGGGAAAAATTTGTTATTTCTGAAACTGAGTTTTTGGAGGCTTTTATCAGCATGAAAGCCATGATGGAAATTCTACTCGATGAGCGAGCAGAAAGGAAGAAGAAAGAAGAAAGATCTTCATCCAAAGATGCAGAAGTGAAGAAGGAAGAAAAGGGTAAAGGAGTAGGAGGTGATGGTGTGTTAAATTTCCATATGCTTAGCTAAGACATTAGTATTTTATTTCATAACAAAAGCATATAAACAGGATCACTGAAAGATAGACAAGCACAACCATACAAAAGGAACACAAATATTTATCCTGGGAAAACCCTAAAGGGAAAAACCCAGCAAAAGCTTCCTCAATATAGATGCCCCAAAAAGATAAAAGATAAAACCAACAAGGAGATCAAAGCCTGATCCTCCTCCTTCTCCAGCTACTTCTCTTCTCCACTAATGCACTAAACAAGTGAGAGTGTGTGTCACTAATGAGGAGCACTGCACCTCTATTTATATTCATTCGTTCACTTAAGTTAACTCATTTGACATGTAGGCTCGAGTTACACATGTAGGCTCAAGTAACCACACTGGGGTGCTAATGACCCACCTTTACAATTAGAGGGTACTACCTCATGACTCTTATTAGATCTTCTGATTAGGAGCATTGGGGTACAATGTAATACAAGTGGTTCTCCTGGTAGGACCATCGAGGACCACAAAAAGATACATATAGAATATTCTTCGAAGTTACAATATTTCAACACTCCCCCTTAACGAGAAGGGTATTCTATAGCAGCATCAACAACAACAAGAGTAGAGATAGGGGACATCATCAACATCAGCAGGATAACACATCTATAAATCATTGGAAGCTTTTCAACATCATGTAGTCTTCATCTTCAATCATCAGCAACATCTTCAGTCTTTGATCCGCAACATCTTCAGCATTTTGATCTTTCAATTAGCAATGAAATCTTCAACACTTGGACCTTTCGATCAACAACATCTTCAGCACTTTGACTGTTTGATCAGCAACAACATCTTCAACATTTTGACCTTTCGATCAGCAACATCTTCAGCACTTTGACTTTTCAATCAGCAACAACATCTTCAGTATTTTGTCCTTTCGATCAGCAACATTTTTAGCATTTTGACTTTTCGATCAGCAACAACATCTTCAGCACCTTGACCTTTCAATCAACAGCAACATCTTCAGTACTTTGATCTCTTGATCAGCAATATCATCATCATCAACACTTTGCCCTTTTGATCAGCAGCAACATCATCATCATCATATTCTGATTCGTCGATCATAATCATCATCACATTCTGATCTTTCGATCAGAAACATCATCATCATAGAAAAATCATCATCATACTCTGATCTTTCAATCAGAATCATCATAATCATAGCGCGTCATCATCATACTCTGATATTTTAGATCAGTACGTCATCATCATCATACTCTAATCTTTCAATCAGTATGTCATCATCATCATACTCTCTTTCGATCAGTACGGCATCATCATCATCAGCAACAACCTGCAATCCACAACTCAAAGACAAAAACAAATATTTGGATCATTTTTGGACTTAAAGTCCAGGGATGATACAATCCCACCACATTCTCAACAACCGAAGTTACCGGATTGATTACGAGAGAATCAGTCCCCATCAATTTAGGACTAAGTCCAAGGACGATGCAATCCTACCACATTATCGACGACCGAAGCCACCGGATACAATTATAGGATAATCATTCCCTATCACTTTAGGACTTGAGTCCAAGGATGATGCAATCCTACCACATTCTCGACGACCGAAGTCACCGGATACAATTACGGGATAATCACTCCCTATCACTTTAGGACTTGAGTCCAAGGATGATACAGTCCTACCACATTCTCGATGACCGAAGTCACCGAATACAATTACGGGATAATCACTCCCTATCACTTTAGGACTTGATTCCAAGGATGATGCAATCCTACCACATTCTCGACGACCGAATCCACCGGATACAATTACGGGATAATCACTCCCTATCACTTTAGGACTATGTCCAAGGATGATGCAATCCTACCACATTCTCGAGGACAGAGGTCACCGGATCTATTATGGATAGATGTCCCAAGATGATACAATCCCTCTTCATTCTCGAAGACTGAGGTCTCCAGATCACTTTAGGGCAAGTTCCCAGGGATGATACAATTCCACCACGTTCTTGAGGACCAAGGTCACCAGATCTATTGTGGACATATGTCCCGGGATGATACAATCCCTCTTAATTCTCGAAGACCGAGGTCTCCGGATCACTTTAGGGCAAGTGCCCAGGGATGATACAATCCCACTGCAACATCACTACTCCCCCTTTCGGGGAAGATCTTTTCGAACCACACCAAGCTTGTCTCAAAAGTGTTCAAACTCTACTCGAGGCAGAGGCTTCGTCAGTACATCATCATCCAAACCATCATCATCTACATCTTCAGTATGTGAATACTGAACTATCACCATCTGTATCTCTAGTATGTGAATACTAAAAGAATCATCATCTATATCTTTAGTATGAGAATACTAAAATCATCATCTGCATCTTATCTTGTAAGTATAAATACCGGATTTCTATGTGTTACGTCGGAACACAGGGTTCTTTGTCATCACAACTATGTTTATCACATAGAATCATTGTAGTGTCCATCTTCAGGTCAAAGAGACCTGATATCAGCTTCTGAATCCATATGCTTTACAACTTAGTAGAGCAATCTGCTATGTATTCTGCTTCAACCGTGCTAAGAGAAACACTGGACTGTTTCCTGCTAAACCATGAACTCATAGCAGACCTCAAATAAAAGCATCTACCTGATGTGATTTTCCTATCTGAGATACTTCCAGCCCAATATGCATCTATGTAGCCATACAATCTATACTCATGGCTACCATCATAGTATAGACCAAATTCTATAGTCCCTTTCAGATATCTTATCACATGTTTTGCAGCTACTAGGTGAACACATCTTAGTTGAACAAGATATTGACTTAAGCTGTTCACAGCAAAACAAATGTCTGGTCTAGTATTTGTTAAGCACATCAATGACTCAACGATCTGTCTATAGTAAGTCACATCCACTAACTCTAATGAGTCATCAGCTAACAGCTTCAGGTTGGAATCCATGGGTGTGGCCATGACTTTGCATTCCAACATATTAAATCTCTTCAATATCTCTACCACATACTTTCCCTAGTTGAGAAGGACTCCTTCTAAACTTTTCCATACTTCCAGACCTAGGAAATAATGCATTAACCCAAGGTCTTTCATCTCAAATTCTTTTGCTAGTTTCTTCTTGCTTTCCATGATCTGTTTCTCATTCCCTGTTAAGAATAAGTCATCCACATATAGTAATAGAATGATAGGTACATCTTCTACAACCTTGTAGGAAATGTTAGGATCGACTTTACTCTTGGAAAAGTCCATGCTCATCAGGAAACTATCTATTCTTCCATACCAAGCTTTGGGAGCTTGCTTCAGGCCATAGAAGGCCTTCTTCAACTTGCATACTTGATTCCTTCTATCTTCAACTTCAAATCCTCATGACTATTCGATGTAATACTCTTTCTCAATCATACCATTAAGGAAGGCTTGTCTTTACTTCATCATGGAAGAAACTACCATGATAGTTTTGAACGAATTGTACCTTGCTACCTGGAGTAAGTGTCTCTTCAGAATTAACTCCTTCTTACTAATAGAAACTTCTAGCCACAACTCTTACCTTACTTCTATCAGTAACATATCTTATATTGCAAATCCATTTGGAAGATACCACATTCTTGCTTTCCAGTTTGAGTACTATATCCCAAACATCATTCTAGTATCACAACATCTTCTATGAGTTTGTCTTCTCAGGTCATCAACATATCCTATTCTTCTGCATTCAACCTTGAAGGTTGGAATCCACTTTACTATTGGTAAAGTCTCGATCCATCACAAATCTATCCATCATATCGTACCATGTCAAACTCAGATATAATTTTCTGTAGTCACTCCCCCTGAAGTGGAGTATCATCTTCCCTCTTCATTCTGTACAGGTGGTTCTATACTGGCCAATAGAGTATGTTATGTCATAGTCTATTCTTTCTGGGGAGAATCACGAACCTTGCTTTGTACACTTGTTCCATCATATTGTATACACCATTCCCCATGATCAACTATTATTCTTTGATCATAGCTTCTTTCATAGCATTCTTTTCTTCATCTTGAGTTATCTCTTGTACCCATGGTGGTCTTCATCCTTCAAGGTGGATCTACCACTCTCCGAAGATCTTTCTTCCGTCATGGTGTCTCTGACCCTGGGAGCTTCAGATTCATGTTTATTGGAGTGAATCTTGAATTGTCATCACTTGTTCTTTGGAACAAGTCTCATCCTTCTTTTCTTGTAGGAGGTCGTACATGACCTTTCCTACAATTCAAATGCACCAATTGCATGGTTAGGACTATTTCATAAAACATATGCATAACGACAAATTCTTATGCATCATGCAACTATTTAGTCAATACAACATTCATCCATATCTCACATAAAATTTCTAGATGCCTTCCATCTCCACCATGACATTATTGAGATTGTGCACTAATCCAATATGTCAGCAAAGAGGTTTGATAAGTAGCAATGGAGAGTTGTATAGCACCATGAGCTACTTACCCATCACATGCATATTAGTAGTATACATTCATTAATGCAAACAATCTATCATGCATAACACATCAACTGAATATAATCAAATGCATAACAAAACAATATCATTAAATAACAATTGAATACTTATATTTTGTTTGTTTCGTGGGTAGGCTCCTCCTTGATCATTCTGCTTCATCATCTTCTTCATTCATGAAATCATCATTTCTTATCCAGATGATAAGATGGATAAGAGGTTCTTTAAGAATTGAGTTCTTCATATTCCTCATCACTTGAGGGATCTTCTTTGAATGGTGAGAGCTTGATCTTCAATTGCTTCCATCGAGCTTCTTCTTCTTCCCAAATTCTGTTGAAAGTAATTACTTCCTTCTGGCACACATTCTTTACATGAATGAATCCCATGATCCTGGGAGGCCATTCAAGGTGGCTATCACCACTTCTGCATTCTGGATCTTCACATTCTTCAACTATTTTCTCAAAGCCATCTTCTAATTTAAGTTCTTATCTTCAAATAGCTTGGTCAAGGAATCAAACATCTTCAGTGTCTTTGGGGAGACACTTGTGGTACAAGTTGATTCATGACTGAATTAGAAATGATCTTCTTGGCCTTGACCAATTTCTTCTTGTGTAAGGCTTCTAGCCTCATCTCCCTCTCGATATGGAACCTCTATACTCATGTAGGTGTCCAAACCATTTTCTTCAAAGAGATCATATACTTCTAGGCTTGGAATTTGTTAAATTCACCAAGCTTATCTTCAAGCTGATGTGATAGATCACTTTGAAATTAGAACCTCAAATGAAAATAACAAAGCATTAGATCTTACCGATTTGAGGAGTCCATCTTGGTTCCGAAGCTCGCTGATCTAGGGTTTGTCACAGAAACCCTAATTTCAAAAAATTTGAATCTTTCAAATTTGATTGGCCAGATAGATATATCTCTTCAAATGTAGCTGTCCAATGTACTCCATTTCTGAAAACAGTGGAGAGAAGCTCCCGAAATAGGAAGCCCTAATTTTCCAATTTCTTCAACAGAAATGCCTGTTACTGTTTCTGTGATATATCTGAAACTTATGATACTATGTGTCTGAAATTTTTTATTGAGGTAACCTCACATGTACCTGATCCAACATCATAGGTTTCATTAGAATTGGTTTCACAATTTTGGATTTATGATCCTTTTACCAAGGTGACCTATTACAGGACTGTTCAGAACAGCGAAGTTGTACGGAATACCGCGTGTCACTGGTTCATCTTCTGAGTCTGATATTTGGACCACCAAAATTAAATTCTGTTCCATTTCTGGAAAATCTTTAGGAATTCAATTTGGACCTCTTTATCCCAAGGTATTTCAATTCTCCCCAGGTGTCCTGTTTAGGGATGAATTCTGGAAGAGGATGGAACCCTAACTTGGAGAGAACATATATCCTAGAATAAAGAGAATATGAGGATGAATTTTGGACACAATTTTCATTAGGATTTTATATTCGCCCCCTGCAATTTTCAGCTCCTGATCCTTCACCAATCTCGGAATATAGCGAATCTACCAAAACGTAGCAGTTTTAGTATTTAGGGTTTTTCTAGCTCGGGGTCAAACTAGGGTTTGACTTTCTTAGAGTTTTGCCCAACCAAATTTCTTGATCCAGGTCTCTAAACTTCGGTTTTGATGAGGAGAAAAATACTATGCTGGTCTCACTCAAAAATTCCTCTTCTGTAGAAAGCCCTAATTTCCACATCGAAAACTGAAAATGCTCGGAATCAAATTCCGCTTCGACAGAAAGATGCGCCCTTCAATGGAGAGTCATCCTATCATACTTTTGCTGATGGATTGTGGAGAGGGACCCAACAAGTAAGAAGCCCTAGCTTTTGAAGCTACACAACGTCTTCTTCTTAGTTTAGCTCTGATACCATGTTAAATTTCCATATGCTTAGCTAAGACATTAGTATTTTATTTCATAACAAAACCATATAAACAGGATCACTGAAAGATAGAAAAGCACAACCATACAAAAGGAACACAAAGATTTATCCTAGGAAAACCCTAAAGGGAAAAACCCAGCAAAATCTTCCTCAATATATATGCCCCAAAAAGATAAAAGATAAAACCAGCAAGGAGATCAAAGCCTGATCCTGCTCCTTCTCCAGCTACTTCTCTTCTCCACTAATGCGCTACACAAGTGAGAGTGTGTGTCACTAATGAGGAGCACTACACCTCTATTTATATTCATCCATTCACTTAAGTTAACTCATTTGACATGTAGGCTCGAGTTACACATGTAGGCTCAAGTAACCACACTGGGGTGCTAATGACCCACCTTTACAATTAGAGGGGACTACCTCATGAATCTTATTATATCTTTCGATTAGGAGCATTGGGGTACAATGTAATACAAGTGGTTCTCCCGGCAGGACCATCGGGGACCACAAAAAGATACATATAGAATATTCTTCGAAGTTACAATATTTCAACATGGTGATCCTCCTGAAACTAATCAAACTTTCTCTTCTTCTCATACTTCTCATTCAAATAATGCAAATCCTAATATGTCTTATTTCAAATTGGATGTAAAATTTGAATTACCAATTTATGATGGAGATTTAGATGCTGAAAAGTTAGACAATTGGATCAAGCAGCTTGAAGTATATTGCAGGGTGCAGGGCATTAATGATGACCCTTCCAGGATTCAATTGGCCACTTTGAGAATGAGTGGTATGGCTCTTACTTGGTGGGAGAGCAAGATTCAACAATATCTTCGAAAGAATGGTAAAATTATTTCAGTTTGGAATGAATTCATTGAAGTATTAAGAAAGCAATTTTTTCCTTTCAGTCACATGCAGCAATTAAGAATGAGATGGCAAAATTTTAGACAAGCTAAAAGAAAAAGCATTCAAGAATATATTCATGAATTTATAAAGAGGGCTATTGCAATGAATGTTGCATTGGATATGCAAGAAACTCTTCTTAAATATATTGGTGGCATGCATTCTTATTTGCGACATACTTTGTTGATGTTTAACCCCAGGAATTTGGATGATGTCTGTGTTCAAGCTACACATTTAGAAGATAGGGGTAAGCATGACAGCGATTCATTTGTGAAGAATTCATCTAAGTTTGACAACAAAGATAAAAGCAAAGATAAGGGAAAGAAAACAGCTACCATCACGAAAGAGGGTGAAAAACCCACATGCTCACACTGTCAGAAAGGGCATGATGTTTCTAAGTGTTGGAAACTTCATCCGGAGTTAAGGCCAAAGAAGAATGGAGGAAATAAAAACAAAGATAAGGATAATCAAGCAGCTACTGCAGCAATAATTCAAGACTTGGGATCTAATTCAGGTGATGAGACTAAGATCACAGCAATAGGGATCCAAGGTAAAGATAAAGGTATCTCTTTCCATTGATGCAAGTTCAAGTTCTAATTCATGTTGTTGGGATATGGGTAGACCCGGGTTTTATCCTTCTATCTTTGCACCAACAAAAAGACCCACAGTGTTGGCCGTTTCGGCAACAACCTGTGAACAGGTTGCAGTCTCACCCGAAACAGCTATGGGGTGCCACAGAATCAGGTTTCTGCAAGCAGAAGAGGTATATTAGTATACCTTTAGCCTTAACAAAGAATAAATATGCAATATAAAGCTGCGTCGTTTACTTAAATAGCTTCACAGTTTAGATAACAAACAGTTACTTGCTTAACCCTTAACTAGGAATTCACAGTGAAGTTATTACTTATCAGTATATCTTACTTTATCATTCACCTACTTATCAAATGCATAAAACATAAACAACATAAAAGAACCACCACAACACACGATATACGTGGTTCACCCCCAGTGTAGGGGCTACGTCCACAGAACTGCGGTTTTATTCAACTTTTTACAAACACACAGTTTTGATCTGTGCACTCAGTTGCAGATCTCCTCAACCACCCAAAGCTGTGCACTTAGCTACAGATACTTTCTTCCAAACCCTCTACACACTCAGCTGCAGAGGTCGTCCACGCACACAGCTGGGACTTAACCTTTCTTACAAAACCCTCTGTGCACTCAGCTGCAGAGTTAGTCCACGCACACAGCTAGGACTTAACCTTAAACCCTAAAACAGGCCTTAGCTTTGCATCAAATTATCATCATCATAATAACGAAAACCCTAACTCATTTACATAAGTGCCTATTTATACAAGTGCACTATTATAATACCATGGGCTTAAACCATGGGCTTAAAAACCATGAGTTTAAACCATGGGTCATTTACAAAAAGAGGGGCTTTGACCCAACCTGACACTCTGAAGACTATTTTGTGTCGTAACTCCACTTACAAGCTTCGCACCAAAACCGCGGAGTTGCCAAAACTAAGGACCTTTAAGGTCAGAGCCCCAACAGGCCCCTAAGACTCACCAGTGGCCCGTCCCGGGACACTCTGCTACTTCTCTGGTGGGAGGATCTTGTTGGCGAAGGCAGTAAACTGCTTGTTGAGCCCGTGCATGATATCTTCGGCTGCTTGCTCCTTCTCTGCCATCTCCTGCAATGTTGTTGCTGATGCTTCGCTAGATTTTTCCTGTGCAAGTGCATCAGTGCATTGAAGACACCGAATCTGATAGAGATCTTGTCCAAACAGCTCTAGATTCACCAAAATATCATCATTATAGGTAGTTAATGCAGTTAACGTACCGGCATCGCCAAATCTGATTTTTCCCAACGGTCGCATTTTAAGCTCCGAAACACTTTTCCTCTTCGACAAAACCGGTAACTTTGGCTACACCACAATAAGGGTATTCGACACAATCCAAACCTTCACCATGATAGAATTTCTTCGACAGGCTCTATGATTTCTACAGCGAGCATCTTATCTAGCTTTATCCGGACTTTTTCTTTATACTTAGGGTTCAGCCTATAAGGACACTGCTTCACAGGATTCACGTCAGCTTTCAAGGGTATTTTTATCACTCCTATATCACCAAGGATACCTTTCATTTCTGACAACTTCGTCGAAAATAAGTCTTGGTACTCATGGAGGAGTTCAGTCACTTTGCTTACCATTTCTTCATCCCAGTAATCTCTAATGGTAGCATACTTAGGCATGTCTTCTGATCCAATGTTTACTTTCCTTATCTTCAAGGGCTGAGTTACTTTAGGTGCTTCGACTGCTGGTCCATGTACTTTGCACTATCCTTTTGACTCGGGAATATTGATGTTGCGAGGGTCATCATCTTCATCAATGGTGAGGTTATAACATTCTACTGCATTAGCTTCTTGTTTCTTCCAATCAGGTTGGTACTCTGCTATTTCTTTATCATCAAACACCTTAGTATGGATCAATCTAACAGCTCCGTTCAAAGCAGGGAAAACCTCATTAATAGAAAATGTAAGCACAAAAATATCAACAAGACTATCCCAACTTATAGTACCATGGCGAAGCTCCACCTCTGCATATCAATTCTTTGCTACATATTCGAGAGTGTGTACAAACCTATGTATCCATTCTTCATAAGGTACATGCTTCCATGCTTCATAACACTGCTCCAAATGTTCCTAAGGGCTAGTCTCACCGGCAAATCTGCTTCGCACCTCCTGAGGTTGATCTATGAATCTTAGGAAAAGAAACTTTTGAAAAGCTTCCCAACTATGAATATACTTCTTATGACCATTCCACCATCTAGTAGCTGTGGCTCTAAAGACTGAATCTAGAGTTTCCATTTTCTGTGAATCTGATACTTGCGCTGAGAATTGTACAATAAAATCTTTTGGGTCTGTCAAGCCATCAAAAGTAGGTAAGGCTCTTGTCTGTGAGCTAAGCCATCTGAGAGACTTGGTAATTCTTGCACATCAATTTCCATGCAGCTCATACAGTCTATTCTGCCAGTTCTCTAGGCCGTCATCTGAATCAGTCATGCAAGAGCTATCACATTGCCAATCCATTATACCTTCAGTAGTAGGGTTAATATAGTCTTCTTCTTTAGCTATGATGTTGTAAATATGATCTAAAACATCTCGATCTTCATCTCTGACTGGCTCTATAAACCTTTCTCCTTGAGAAGGGTCCAATGGCACTATGACTCTCAGGCCTTTTCCTTCAAAAGTCATCTGTCTAGTCTTAAGGTTGATTACTGCATCATTGTCTATTTCCCATTCATTTCCTAGCAAGGTTGGATAGGGGTTGCTATCATCAATTATTTCAATGACTTCAAAATATGCTAGGGTACTAACTCCATCAATATCTACTGGTACACCTAGGAATCTTCCCAAGGGTACAATATTTTGCTGATTGGCTAATCTCAGCTGTATAGGTGACCATTCAAGGGTAGGTTTTCCCATTTGTTCCTATGTCTGCTTAGTGAGGACATTCATTTCTGATCCCAGGTCTAAAATGATATCAGTCATATCATACTCTCCTATCTGAGCATGCAGCCTCATTTCTCTTCCAGTCCTTCTAACTCTATTAACATTTTTTCCTTTATCAGAGCTTCACTGAGATTCGCAAGACTGAAAAACGTTCTGTAACTCATTCAAAGCACTATGATTTCTTAATAGCTTCATTCAACTCTGCAAAAATGATGCTAACTGATTTATCTTCGTTGTGTCCAACTGACTTACAGAACTTGTAGTAGGGATTCTTAGGTACTTGAACATATCTTTGTAGTAGTTAGCGATCTTCAGGTCAATGTTGGCCAGTTGTTCTGTAGATATCACAATATAGAATAGCAGGGTTAAACGGGTTTGGTGCACTAGTATTCAAGTAATGTCTTAGTGCAGTGCACTGTTCTTTGTCATGAACTTCTGTCTTGCATCGTGTAAACCAAACCTCTTCCTGAATGGATTTTCCTTTCTTCATGTCACGAAGCTCCAAAGCAATTTCTGCTAACTATGCCTGGATCTGGGCTATGCCAGAATTATCTCCGACAGGAGCTGTTTAAAGTTTCATGGAAATTTCCAATGCTTCTTGCTAATCGACAACCTTATATTGCATAAGTGGAGTCCTGATATGTGGCAATAATGCTGTGATGAACCACTCTTTATGTTGTTCTGGTCCAATAGTAAAACTAACTTGATCCAATAGAACCTTGAACCTCTAATCAAGGTCCCAAACTGATTCACCTCACTTCTGCTGTATCTCTTTCAGCTCAGTTATACACTGTGATTCTGACTTAGGCTTCTTGAATTCTTTGATCATGGCTTTTTTAATATCATCCAAGATATAGTTCTGAGTACTAGAAAACTTCATAAACCAGGTCAAAGCCCTGTCTCTGAAAGAGGTGATTAGCTGCGCTCTTCTTCTATTTTCATTCGTAATACTATTAGCAGTCCAAACAGCTTCGCACAAGAACCAAAATTGCTCTGGATCCTCTGATCCAGTTCCTTTAAAGACTGGGAGTTTGATATCATCATTCACATGGGCCATAGTGGATCGAGGGGGGTGAGGAAGGGGGCTGACAATAGGGGGAGGGGAACTTACTGAGGTAGACTGACCTACAACAGGACTACTAGGGTTAGGGTTACTTTCAGACTGCGATGGGTTCTCAGGGATAATAGGTCTTCACTGCGGAGTTACAGGAGCGTTTCCAACAAAAGGGGTTTCTTTAGAGTCAGACTCTTCTGGGATTAAAGGAGTATAATTGGATTCTATCCTAGGGTAAAGGATCCAAAAGTTCTCTTGTATCTTTTACCACTTCGAAGCAAACCACTTTGCTCATCGAAGTCACTTTCACTTTCAAACATAGGTTAGTAGCACTAAATCTAGCAATCTAATTCAATAAGCAATATGTGTTTTTCAGCCAAGAGCATTTTAATTTTTAGACTAAGTGAGTTCAAGTACTTACCCCTTGGTCCTTTGAAGAACTGTCTTTCTGCTTCACTGAAAGAATTATGTGAATCGATGGTGAACTTCATCACAAATGCTTCAAGGGTTCACGTTGTCAAGAAGTCAACAGCTCTAGATACCGCGTTGTTCACTCTTTTCAATAGGTTAATTCTTTCTGGGGTCCAGGTAGGAGACTAATCTTCTTGGAAGTTTGTCCTTCTTTCTGTCAACCTGGATAACCACTGGTGCAATTCTATGTGGATACTACCAAAGAAAATTTCATAAATATCAGAAAAAACGTACCTTTACAAGAAGTCATTTGAGCTATGACGAGGATCCTTATTTTCTTGTTCAGCAAATTTCAGATAGGTATCTTCGATCTAGTCACCGATTTCTTTTACTAAGGGCCTCCAAAACATATCCCTTCAGGTACAACGTAGATCCCTCTTAAGCAGATACTGAGTTCAACCAGCAATGGAACCAATTTGTTGGGCTATGGGCAGACCGGGGTTTTATCCTTTTATCTTCGTACCAAAAAAAAGACCCACAGTGTTGGCCCTTTCGGCAACAACCTGCGAACAGGTTGCAGTCTCACCTGAAACAACTATGGGGTGCCACAGAATCAGGTTTCTGCAAGCAGAAGAGGGATATTACTGTACCTTTAGCCTTAACAAAGAATAAATGTGCAATATAAAGCTTCGTCGTTTACTTAAATAGCTTCGCAGTTTAGATAAACAAACAATTACTTGCTTAACCTTTAACTGGGAATTCAGAGTGAAGTTATTACTTATCAGTATATCTTACTTTATCATTCACCTACCTATCAAATGCATAAAACAGAAACAACATAAAAGAACCACCACAACACACGATATACATGGTTCACCCCTAGTGTAGGGGCTACGTCCATAGAACTGCGGTTTTATTCAACTTTTTACGAACACATAGTTCTGATTTGAGCACTCAACTGTAGATCTCCTTAATCACCCAAAGCTGCACACTTAGCTGTAGATCCTTTCTTCCAAACCCTCTGCACACTCAGCTATAGAGGTCATCCACGCACACAGCTGGGACTTAACCTTTCTTACAAAACCCTCTGCGCACTTAGCTACAGAGGTCATCCATGCACACAGCTGGGACTTAACCTTAAACCCTAAAACATGCCTTAGCTTCGCATCAAATTATCATCATCATAATAACAGCAACCATGAATCCTTTACATAAGTGCCTATTTATACAAGTGCACTATTATAATACCATGGGCTTAAACCATGGGCTTAAAAACCATGAGTTTAAACCATGGGTCATTTACAAAAAGAGGGGCTTTGACCCATCCCCGACACCCCTAAGACTATTTTGCGCCGCAACTCCGCTTACAAGCTTCGCACCAAAACCACGGAGTTTCCAAAACTAAGGACCTTTAAGGTCGGATCCCCAACACATGTGCAAGTACAAGTACAAATCTGCTATCTACTTCTATGCAAAGTGATAAAAGAAGAAGTGAATTGTTACATGTTTGTGTCATTACAAATCACACAAAGATTGATACATTGTTTGATAGTGGTTCACAAGTAAATATGATATCAGAAGAAGTGGTTAAGAAATTACATTTAGTTACTATGCCTCATGAAAAACCCTATCCTCTTGGTTGGGTTACTAATGATACACAATTGCAAGTTACAAAGAAATGTGTTTTGAAATTTGCAATCACTGAAAATTTTATGGATGAGGTAGAACTAGATGTAGTACCACTTGACATTTGTGGAATTGTACTTGGGAGTCCATATTTGTATGACCAGAAAGCAGTCTTTTATAGAGAGAAGAACACATATCATCTCTTTAAAGGTGGTGTGGAATATATTGTTCATGCACATCGTATGAAAACAAATCTGGCATTAGTCACTACAAGTCAAATGAAAATGATAGTGAATGCTAGTAGGAAGTTTGCATTAATGGATGTTAAATGTGAATCATTGGAAAGTGGTCATCTGGAACATGGAATTAAATTAATTAAAAGTGTTCCCGAGTCTGTTGCTTTGTTACAGGAACCTGAAAGACTATCACTTACCAGAGATGTACAACATGAAGTGCAGTTGTAGAAAAGCATGCCTTTTCCAAATTTTGGCATGAATCTGATGATTATTCAAAAGACTGTTTATGATTATGTAAGGAATTGTGTGATGTGCAATACTATTGATAAAGGGTTGGGATTGTACACACCTATTCATGCTTCATCTCGTCCTTGTAAAGATGTTGTAAGGGAATTTGATAGGAGACTACCAATTAGTTTGTGCTTTCAGTATATTGGGGTTCATGTTGGGATTCCTATGACTATTGTACATGTT
Organism: Pseudotsuga menziesii; assembly: GCA_001517045.1. Lineage (NCBI taxonomy): Eukaryota > Viridiplantae > Streptophyta > Pinopsida > Pinales > Pinaceae > Pseudotsuga > Pseudotsuga menziesii. Next base: position 994,122 of record LPNX010005043.1, on the reverse strand, counting down.
CAACATTTCCAAATATTGGGGAAATTTTGGTCAGTTTCATGGAGTCTTAGGGACACTAATTTTGAAAGAAGCACAATGTATTATCCACATGTTATTGGGAAAACATGGGTAGTCAGTAGAACATTCATTCAATTTCCCCAAACTTATTGTGATAAACATCCTAAGGATTGGGATGAAGAGTTGCAGCACATGCAGTGCATTAAATCTCTTTTTGAGGCTTGTTTTTGTTATCTGCTGAAGTCACATGTGGACTTTTCTTTCAGCACAAAATATGTGAGAGGTGGACATCATGATGCAAAGAAAACAGTGTAGCATATAGTCCAAGAATAGCAGGAGAAGAGCCAGGCAATTCGCCAAGCCAGGCATGAAAATCATCATCCGTTTGAGGTTGAAAAGCAAGTTTGGTTGCAGATCACCAAGGGAATATTGAAAGGTAAAAAGATCAATTTTGGTTATGATCATTTTGAGATCTTTGAAAAGAAGTGTAAACATTCTTTCTGTTTGAGCTTATCTCCATCTATACCAATGAATATAGTTGTATATGCAAATAATTTTAAATTGTATGAACCTCCTTTGGTCATGGACAAGGAGACTAATATGCAGATTCTAAGCAAGGCAGGATGTATGGAGATTGGAAAGGTGAGGAAGCTGTACCCTCACTTACCTGCAGTATGATCTAGGCTTTTGGAGGTCCAAAAACTCTCCAATGGGGAGGAATGATCCGGTGGATTATTCATCTTCAAAAATTACACTGATCCAATATGGTACAATGGTTATTAATATATGGTTCAAAGAACATAACATATGTTTTTAACTCATATGCTAAACACCGCGCAGTTATAGCATGGGCCATGTAGCTTGAGCACCGTCAAGTGGAACATCGCCTGGTTCATGAAAATCCTGCATGGTCACATATGCTACGACGTTTGAGGATGCTGCGACATTGTGGAGCTTAGTTATATGCTGCGACGTTGTGGAGCTCAGTTATACGCTGCGACGTTTGAGGATGCTGCAATGTTGTGGAGCTTAGTTATATGCTACGACGTTGTGGATGTTGCGACATGCTGCGACATTTGTGGCAAGCCCCATAGATAAAATGGTAACATCAAATGTTTATTGCATTGGGTGCGCAGTTAGCTGGCGGTTACGGTTGCAATGTCACATTAAATGGCAAAGTTTGGTGGAACATATGGCGGATATTCCATTTTTTAATATGATATGTGTAACATTTTGGCAAGTATAACATATATGTAACAAATATCCATTGTTTGGCAGGTTGTAACATTTAATAGGAAAACAGAACCATCGCCACCCTTAGTAGAAGATAACATGATATGTGTAACGTTTGGCAGGTCAAGAGTATAGCATATGAACAGCCTTTTGCAATGTTTCAGGGATATGGAATGTCGTGGTAACATAACGCTTGTGCATCGATTTGGCAGGATTGCATGGTTCAGTTTTAGTTTATGGTTGTAACAAAAATGAAGAAGATAACAACTGTGATGATAAAACAAGTTGAACCGTTACTTATCCGGGGATTGAACGCCTTTATAAAGGCGATTCTGGTCACATTGGGGGGTAGATTGTTTAGAGCACAGAGCATCATGTTTCTGTTATGAGGAGAGTTTTGTGGTGAAGTAGAGGCTATTTCTGTGGAAGTTGACATTCTCTGTTATACTTTAGCTTTCTTTTCCTTTTGAAGGCTAATTGTAATTTTCCAGAAGAGAGGTCTTGAAGACTTTGTACAACATTCTGTTTACAGTTGCTGAAGTTGATTCCAGAACCATTTTGTACCATTTTAAAGAGATTAATTGGATCAGTACCCATTGGAGAGGGATCCGAAGACGTAGCCCAGTGAAGGGGGTGAACTCCGTTATCAACTTCTGTTTGTGACTCTCTGATTTTGTGTTTTTTTTTCCACATCTGTTTATCAGTTTTGCCTTTCATTTATGTTTAAGCATTTAATTTCTGTCAATACTGTTCCATGAATTAAACAAAATGATAAACACAATCTTTACAAACTTTTAATGCACTTAAGTTGAGGTCCGATGGATTAAGAGCATAGTTTACGCTTTTGGTTTCAAGCTTGCATAAAAATCAAACCATGTCGAGAGCATAGTTTACTTTTGGTTTCAAGCTTGTTAAAAAATAAAACCACTCCTTAAGCATAGTTTATGCTTTTGGTTTCAAGCTTGCATAAAAATGAAACCATGTTTTGAGCAAAGTTCCCATTCTATGTCAAGCTCGTTAAAAAATGAAATAGATCTCCTCAAGCATAGTTTACCTTTTGGTTTCAAGCTTGCATAAAAATGAAATCATTCCTGAGCATAGTTCATTTTCTATTTCAAGCTCGTTAAAAAATGAAATAGGTTTCCTTTAGCATAGTTTACCTTTTGGTTTCAAACATGCATAAAAATGAAACCATGTTCCAAGCATAGTTACCTTCTATTTCAAGCTTGCGTAAAAATGAAACAGATCCCCTTCCCTTGAGTCGATTCTTCACTTTAGTGTTAGAACTTGAACCTTCTTTTCACCTGCCTGATTCTCATTCTTCCTACCCCCTGGTGAACATTTTCACATTAGTAACCAGGTTTTTTAGGTTGGGTATGGAAGAAGAATCGACGTTAAATGAAACGAAGCTTGGGGGCATGTCGAGCCGCTAGCAACCAAGCTAGGGGTAAGCCTCACTAGCAATCATGTAGGGGGCATGATTCCAACCTCTGTATATCATGCTAATTGGATTTTTCAAGCATAGTTTACCCATTGGTTTCGAGCTTGTGTAAAAATGAAACCAATCCTTGAGCATTCTTTTAACTAATCTTTGAGCTCATTAAAAACAGTAAGATGGTGTTGAGCTTACTTTTCATTTTTCGTTCTCTAGGTAAAACATGAAAAGTGGTTTGAGCTTAGTTTAGTACTTTTTCATGCTCTGGATTCAAACATGAAAAAAGATAATGTAGTTCTCTTTAAACCCTTTTCAGGCTCCCTAAATATGAAAAGATCGTCGAGCGATCTTGTATTCTTCATGCTCGTTAAATTATTTGAAGAGTTATCCATTTGATAGCAGGTTATCTCCTTTTCAGTTCAGATAGGACTATTTACGAAAAAGGAACACTCCAGCCAATCATGACTGGAAGAGTTCTCTAAGGTATGATTTTACACTTTGTCAGGCCTTAGAGACTAAATCATATGAAAAAGGAACCCCATGGAGTTTCCTTCCATATTTCTTCAGACTCTCTAAACATGAAAGATACCGAGTTTTCTTTTAGTGGACTCGTTAAAATTAAACATTGAAAGACCCATTTTGGGATCGAACCCTCCTCTCTCAAGTTCGTAAAACATATGAGTCTGGACTTGCCTTCTGTCAAGCTATATCGAGTGTTTGTTACCCTCTTTGAACTCGTAAAACTAAAAAGAGGCACTCATCAATCATGATGGGGGAAATGGGAAGGGAATCATTTTTCAAATAATGGCAGTTGTTTGTCCTTACCTTTGAACATGGCACTTGTCTGCACAATCATGTCAATCAATTGGGTATTCAACTGATCTCCGTGATGATCCGCTTTCATGAGTCATGTCAATCCTTTGAGTCTTTCAAAAGAATGCATTGTCCAGTATTGCATTGTGTATCTGTCCTATCTAGTCATGCTGCCAAGTCTTTTTGTCATGTCGCTCGATGTTTAAAGGGGATCTGAAGAAGTTTTACCTCTACAGTCTACACAGTCTTTATGTCAGTATCTTTGAGTCAATCATATGGTTACTACATTCACATCATTCTAGAACTATGTTCTGAGTTTCATGTCGTTGATGTGGGACTCATCATGGCCCTCCTTCGATGAGACTATTCCCGTTGACATCAGCTCATTATCTGAGAAATTGTCTTAGAAACAATATTTAGCACCTTGAGATCTGTATGCGTTAATGACAGATTCTTTCGCTCTCGACATAGGTTCACATCATTGACCTTTGATCGATAGAATCGACTGGGTGTTTGACATCAGGACATCCGTTCGCACTCAGTGGATTGTACTAGGGTACCTTGGGAATCATTGACATTAATGATGATCTCCCTCGCACTTGTTAATGGTTCACATCATTGGCCAGTAATCAAGTGATTTCTACCATGTTCGACTTCAGATCATTGTAATCACATGGATAGAATTGTACTTTGTGGAAGACGAGACGAAGACCCTGGGCATTTGTTTAAAAGTGCTCATTGCTTTTTCCCCAGGTTGTGATGGAGTTTTGTATATCTAGCATGGATCCACATTTGTATGGTCATGGCTATGCTCCAGTTTGCATCTGTATGACATAGATCTACATTGTGTTTCTGGTAGCTATGCCCAAGTTTGAGTCCTCTATCACATGGATCTATGTTGTATTCTAGTAGGCATGCTTGTTTATTCCACTCATGGATCTTCCTTGTATTGGTCTGTAGCTATGAGTTTGATTACTTGTGTCTATGAGTCAACATACTAATGTACTACAAATGCCTACTTGAATGCATACTTCGATCGAGCTGACATTTTCATCTCCTGGCGATGACTTGTTCTCAAAGCTCTTGTTTATTGTATCACTCTAAGACTCATGATTTGGGGGGCATCTTGTTATACCAAAATCCTATCACCATCATGTGATAAGACATTTGGCATAGCTACTTGCCCTGAATCCCAGCTTCTGGAGTGGAAACTAAATGTTTTTTTTATTAGTCTGTCATACAAATTCTGAGCACCACATATGCCCCTTTGTCCAAGAGCGGTACCCCTATTCACATCACCTTTCATCGGTTGTCCACAAGAAGTGCCACCACCCATTGCCCTTGGTCCATAGGTGGTTATTACTAGAACTACTCTGTCATAGAAGGAGAAGCGCGGTACCCTAGGTAAAAAAGAAAAAAGAGAAGTTTCTCGAGACTTCTAGATGATAAGCCTCGTGTACTGCCTTATCCCTACTGTTGTGGGTTGGTTGAGCTCGAGATCCCTCATCCTAGGATCTTAGAGGCCACCTCACCCACTAATTTCTCAACCATCTCTATCCATTAAATCCCTATATGAGCTCATAGCCATGGTTGAGGGGAGAACATTGAAGGTTTGTTATGATGTTGGATTGATTCTTGGCCCAAGACCATTTGGAGAGAGCATAGAGAGCTAGAGTCAGAGCTTTTGGGGATTAAGAGATGGTTTCATGGAGATGCATGTCAACACTAACGCTCGGTTGTAAACTTCTTCATATTTCTAATGCAAGTTGATTTCTATCCCACATATGATGTTGTTGTTTTGATTTCGCATATATATGTTGCTAGATTCCTTAGTCACTAGCATAGATTAGTATATCATATTCTGGTTTCTTCGATTCGTTTCATGTTGATATTTTGTGTAGGTACACAACTGAACTGTCAAAGCCTTGTATTCTAGATATCTATAGTGTCTAGGGAGAGTCTTCAACCTATGTCCTCTATTTGTTCTGGATCTGAACCATTCAGACCGGTGGAACACCTTGTTGTCTGTAGAAGGTGAAATATTCCAGCTAACAACACCCATATGATCAAATCTAGTATTCTGTAAATGACACCCCATTATTTTTGAATGAATCATAAATCAACCCAAAGCAATGTTGAACAAACAATGTGTCATGCTCATGATCATCATTGACATAAAAATTATATTCCTTGATCACATCGCGTGACTGAGGAGTGATATCCCTACCATTAATGCTCTCCTAAGCATGTCTATACAATACATGTATGAATATGGACACCTGGTCGGAGTTATAATTCTCACTTTGTATTTCTCTCTAAGGATAAAATGCATAATTCTTGGAAAATTCTACCACCGATAGGATTGTTCCTGGATCAAAAACCTCACGAGAATGCTTAAATTTTAAAGCTTTCCACCTAGAACTGTGGGAGTGTTTAATGTATTTGTAAATTTGACTTTGAAACTTGTCCATGAAATTTAAAATAGGAATATCATCCTCGAGCAAGTCGATCCTCTTAGATGGAACATGTGAAGAAGATGATGGATTTAGGGAGACATACTCATATCTCTTCCACTTAACTGTGATACCTGACAATCCAGGGTGTGCTGGATTGATAGGAAACTTCCTATGGAACAATGCCAAATCACCACATTCATGGCATCTTCTCCCACCTACACACCTTTTATTGAAAAACATATTTTCAGGATTCCTATTGCAGAGTATCATAGAAATAAAATCCCATACTATGTGAGGAGTTAGTTCACCATCCCAATGTTTTTTGCAAAAATCCACAAATGTGTCATAGTATAATTGGAATTCAACATGGTATTGACAACAACAAGTGTCTCTAATCGTATTCAGCCTAATATACCATAGTTTCAACTTACTAAACATGGTAAATGATATCTTGACACTGGGATTTGATTCTTTGAATTCCTTGAACAAAGCAACTCCTGTCATCTCCATAACATGCTTGCAATGCTCCTTATAAATGCCTCTACCAGAACGTTGTCAAATGACATGTTTTCGACCTAGTATAGCACGGGAATGGTTGTCCCAATACTCTATCACCTTCTCTTTGATGCCCTCTTCCATTCTGTCTATATATGCTTCTTTGCATATAAGAGCCCAACAAGCAGCTTCATCATTTTCATCTATATTTACCCTAAATTTAGTGTATTTGTGTAGTGTTTTTCTTGAAACATGGAGTAGTTTTGACATTGTTGTGACCATTCAATTTCTTGAGGTGCTTCGTGCCATAATAGTAGTTGTAATTTCCCTACGAGCAGCGATGATATTAGTTTTTCTTGACTTTCCAAATGTAGATAGTGCAGTTGTTACATTTTTTGTTACATTCTCACATGCATTTTTATTTTTAACCTCCTTAAAACCCAACAAATTTGTGGCATATTTCAATTTTTTTGTGTTTTATCAATCCATGTAGGATTTGAGCTTGTGTAATCATTGATTGCTGTTCAAAGTACAACTTGATTATATTACTAACATGCTCTTTGATTTTCCAATCAGGGGTCAGGTTCCTGAACTCTTCTTGAGTGGCATCATCTAACCCTCTTAAACAATTAGTATCCATTCCAACGCCATTGAAGCTCCCAATTACCCTTGAGAAATCAGAGGGTGCATGATATTGTGATGGCTGGTCAGGATCTATCAATAAACAAATACAAACTCAAAAATGAATTTACAAGCTCAAGAATAAATACAAATAAATGCAATCTCAATAATAACATTTTATTTTACTTATCATATTGCCATTGCTAGTTAAAAAATTAGCAAATAAATTATACAAGCTTGAATAACATTTTATTTTAAGTTTATCATATATTGCCATTGTTTGTTAACAAATTAACAAATAAATGCAAACAATGGTGGCTATAGTAGTAACTGGAGATGAATATGGACCTCGGTTTAAATAATCTTCCTAATGGGTAAAAGGTAGTCACTTGGCCAAAAAGGCTGTCTCAGGCTTGAGTATTGGGGCAGTACCCCTCACTTCATGACATGGGTAAAACTACTAACCACTTTGCCACAAATGATGGCTCTTTGGTTTTCCTTACAGGTGGGAATCTAGTCAATCCAGTAGGGGTCATTTCCCTTTTTGTTTGGTAGGTCCTCTCATTGGCCAGCTACTTGGGGGTTCTTATGGTACTCCTCATAATGATTTTTAGCACAAAGCCCAAGTACTTCCCACAATTGTTACGGATGAGACTTATGTCCCCATCTGGATGTTATTAAGTAAATTAGGTTATTAAGTATGATTCCTAGTCATTTGTACAAGATTTCAATGTAATGTAATTGTAATTGTAAAATTGTATTGTAATGTAATTGTAATTGTAATTTGATTGTAATTGTAATTGTAATGTAATTATCATCATTATCATATACTATAATACAATTACATGTTCAAGTTTATATTAATACCCTTGATTCACTTGGTTGAGCTTATGGTCTCATAGGTCTATTTGGTTTCAACTAGGATGTTGAAATATTATCAGTTTCTACAAATAGAATCATTTTTTCTTATATATTTTTCAGAATGCAACCAAGATCTACTTTGAGAGTTAAAGTCTTTGAACATGCCTTCCTTACAAAATCAAACAATGAACACATTGTATGGGGAAGAATGAAGGCATATATTGGTGTTGAAGACCTCATAGAAGGGATTCCTAGTGCCATCCAACTTTTCTTCCATATACATAAACCATCTACTTGTGAAAATTAGGCCAAATATGCCACAAGCAAGCCCACACCAACTCAATATAGTGTTCTAAGTTTTTCCTTGCTTGACCTTGTAGGTATTAATCAATGGTGACCTCTTATATCTTAATCTGTCCTATTTTTAAATGCTTACCGTAGATACAAAATTTCATAATTAATAAGGTGTCCATATTGAATTCTCCTTTGTTATATTTCCTTCCTCTTCTTATTGTCTCCTTGATATAAAGCATGCAGTTTTGAAAACAATGACCTTAGGAATTAGTCCTACACATTGAACATGAAGGAAGGAGAATATGTTACTAAATTTATGATGCACATTAAAGACGTGGAAGGATAAATTGATTGTTATTAGACTCAATATGGAGGAAAATTACATTTTCGGACTAATGATCAGCATATTGACAAGTGTTCCAATCTTCTTATACTAGAGTTAATATGTTACATAAGGAAATTGATTTTTGTTTAGATGAACTATGCAATATATTATTGACATGGTCTATGTGTTTCTTTGAGAGCATTGTTAAATCATCCATGCATATTAATGTGCTTCTATGAGATTGTATTGTGAAGTAGAATCCAATAGAGCGTCAACCTTGGTCTTCATGATATGGATGTTGATATGGAAGAGTTGTGTCATCTCCTTCTCTTCCTTGTGATGAAGGCTACTTAGATTCACTTTTTTCTGCACTAGAGTACAACAAATAATCTTATATACATGTCTAATACTATATATACCTCTTTGCTTGAATATGTTATGTAATGTAATTTGTAAAATTGTAATTTGAACACCATGAAAATGTTCATATATATGTGAATATGAAATTAAAATTGTATGCATTTAAAATTAAAATTGTAATTGTATAATGTAATTAGAGATCATCATTATTATTTAATGTAACATGCAAATTGTAATTTGAACACTATGAAAATGTTCATATACATGACTATGAAATTAAATCAACATTAAAATTGTAATCGAATTGTAAAATTGTAATGTAATGTAATGATGTAATTATTGTAATGTAATGTAATTGTAAATGTAATGTAATAATGTAATGATTGTAATTTAATGTAATTGCAATTGTAATGTGATCTTGTAATTGTAATTGTAATGTAATTATCATAATTATCATAGTGTAATGTAAAATTGTAATTTGAACACTGTGAAAATGTTCATATACATGAATATGAAATCAAATCAATATTAAAATTGTAATGTAATGTAATGATGTAATTATTGTAATGCAATGTACAATTGTAAATGTAATGTAATAATGTAATGATTGTAATTTAATGTAATTGTAAAATTGTAATGTAATCTTGTAATTGTAATTGTAATGTAATGTAATTGTAAATGTAATGTAATAGTGTAATTATCGGAATTTAATGTAATTGTAATATGATCTTGTAATTGTAATTGTAATGTAATTATCATCATTATCATAATGTAATGTAAAATTGTAATTTGAACATGTTGAGGCCTGGAAAATCGTAGGTAACAATAGTTAGGGATTTTCCCCAGTAAACGTTCCCAACTAGCCCATTACTATTTGGTATGGGGAATCCGTCCGGTTTACGGTCCGACTACCGTAGGTCAAGTAACAAAAATAAAGGGTTTTACTGGTTACGGCCCGGTCCACTGTGTATGTTTTTAGTTTTTTGTATTAAGTATGAGATGCAAGTGCCTATCTAAAAATTCTGATTGATAGAGAATACAAAGACTGGTCACAATGTGATGCACAGGTTCTTACCTCTCGTCTTAACTCTCTCGCATCTAAACCACACACAGCAAGAAAAAACTAAAACTAACTATATAACCTATCCCTAGGGAGAAAGATTATTATTCATCAATGAGTAATGTATTTTGTGCATGCATTAAGAAAAATCACAGATATTTGTTACTTATTTCAAAACACATAAACAGTTACAGATATATGAACAACCAGATAGCTAATTGTTTATGAAAAACATTCATTATTCATAGTGGAAATTTCATAGAATAAACTAGAGCGCATTGATAACAAGAACATAGGTTCAAAGAGTTGGAACGATCTCACAGTCAATGGATAACAGTTGAAAACAAAATATTTCACATTCAACAAATCCATAGCACAGCATTTGAAACCTTCCACAAAGCTTTCTCCAATAGGAAACTTGTAATTTCTTTATGCAAAAGGAAATAGTTCTTCTTACATCATACTCTCACAAATCTATCTCGGAAAAAGTCCTACTCTACAACTAACTCTCCTATATTTATACAAAAATAGAAAAACCTTTGGATTTCCCCTTCGGTGACCTTTGGGTTCCCTCAACCGTTTAATCCCACAATTTTGTCTTTTAGTGGGTGCTCATGATTTATACAATACGTTACATTTCATTAAAATTTAATAGCACTTTTATAATGAGAGACCAGCTTGATCAGTGATAAAATTTTCCCAAGCTTGGGCCTCTACTGCTATCGAATCCATTGGTCCCTTTTCTATCTTACTTCTTTATGCTTCAGCCTCGTCTTTCCTTGCGGCCTCCCTTTTGCTTTGACTTTCAGACATATCTTGTTTGCAGTAGTTACACTATCATGAACATAGCAGATTTTAGACCATCTAGTGTTTAACAAAGTAACACAAACTACACTAATACATGCATTCTATAAAATGAACTTGTTGCAGCTGCAACTTTTTCCCAAAATTCAAAAAATTTTGGGACCCTCCTCTTGCTTAGATTGATTTGATTTTCTTCTTTGGTTTGATTTAATGACTCTTCAAAAAAGGACTGTTTCTAATGCCTGAAATGATCCACTTTGGTTCTACCTTTGAGTGCACTTTCTAATGTTTGAATCAAAATTTTATTTGCTTATCCTCCCGCCGTTGCAGAAAAATAGTAAGTTTCAGCCTCGATCTTTTTCTCCGCTGCACTTGTCTTAATCGGTTGGTTTTGGTTTTCACATCGGAACTTTGCATTGCTACTCTCTCCGTAGTTACAGACAGTAAATTGTGAAGTCTCCCGATCATCTATTTGAATTTTCTGACCCCGCATTGTTGTTTTCACTGCCCCTTAAGTCTTTGGTGTTCTGCCGTTGCGGCCGCAGAAAGAGCTACCTTGCCAAACTTTTAGTTGTTTTCCCTTTCGATTTAGAGTTTACATTGTGGATTGATTTGTCCTGTATGTTTTCACTGTTGCGACCATTGAACACACTATCCTTCCAGTCGTTTAGTCGTTTCTCCTCCGATGAAGTTTTTTTTCCCATCATGGACTGTGATATCCTTTATATCTTCGCCGTTGCGGCTCCTGTTCCACAATCGCTCCGATGTTTTAAAGCTCCGATGCATTATTTGTCTCTCGGTTATCCCCATAGATAGATTAGTGGTTTGGGCCACGCGACGTTATGGAAGGAATTATATTTACGTCCTCCGATCCATAGTTTTCTGTCGTCCGATATTTTTCGCCCTCCACTTATTTTGGTACACACACACACACACACACACAAACACACACACACACACACACACATATATATATATATATATGGGGTCGTGTGGATTATTCTATCACTATTTCCAACTATCATGATCTGTCACTCTTGTGTACTGTCATTCTCTCGAGCTCGCAAGGACCCCGTTGTCAGTACCCACATCCAGGTGGCTAAACTATGGAAGCTTGACCGCCCTTCTTCCTGCCGTCCACACGGCATTGCCAGGTAGGCTCCTCATTTCATTATCCCATTCCGTTCAAACTCTTGGTTGATTTTTTTTCTACAGTTGGGTTTTTTTTTCACAGTCGTTTTCCCTTGGCCCGTTAGTTACATGCCTATATATTGAGGATTTTGTAGCATAACTATTCGTGGGGGGTTGTTTTGACCCACAGGGTAGTTTTTTCCCATGGCCTTATATTATGCGACCCCGCGCTTAGTGAGTGGGGGTTTGGTGCAGACGGTCGTTACGCTGTTTGCACCAATCTACCCTGTGTGATGATGTTTTGATGGGGAAGGTTTTCATGGAATTCCGATGGTGTTTTAAATGGTTTCCCCCTTTTGTTTTCGTGCTACCCACATCCTCAAACCACAACTATATTTCACCGCGCAGTTCCGCGCGATCCGGTTCACGGCCGGTTTTGAACCCAGGCTGGTGGAGGGGGATATTTCATTGCATATAGTTATATCACCCTTAGATTGCATAGGCGGTATTTTGTTGAGCCACGCCATCAATAGCTTGCATGAATCCCCCTGTCATTCCCCGTAGCACGATGATCATGGCGCTCACAGAAAGTCGAAGTTTTCTTCATGTTAATGTAGATTTATTTCCCGCTTGAAATTTGTTGATAGAACTGTTTTGGTATTAGACTACAGTGTTAGCTTGCATATATGTGCTTAATTTGACTAATTTTCATCATGTTAAACATAGAAAAAGTAACTAAACACTGCACATTGTGCCTGAATGTTTGCAACTTAGCCGTAAAGGGCCTAATGATGAAAATTGCATGTATAACAGGAAGATGCCGAACTCAAAATTTTGAAGAGACAAAAGAAGAAGGTCCCTGTGATCGAAGAGGACCCTGATGTGGAAGTTATTACCAAAACTGAATACATCTATGAAGACACCAAGTGTATATCTGGTGTAGAGCCCGAGTACTAGTGGGGAGAGATATACAGGTTGATCACGTGCCAAGAGGTGCCTGATATGGGCTTGGAGGAGGAAGGCATTTACGCCAACATAGAGAGATATTCACTGATGAATAGTTCCACAAGACCAAAGCTTTTCCCATGCTCTGAAGTGATTGGTTGGATTCTTCCTAGGCAGATGTAACCACTATGATCCTGGAGAATGTGGACAAACAAGGCTATGCTGCTTATAGCCCAGGATATGTAGCACTGGCCTACCACCTGCCAGAAGCACAAATTTTTCTGTCTGGTGATTGGTTAAATAACATTAGAATGGACCTTGTTGAGACCCTTAAAAGAATGTTGTTATCAGGAAAACATTTCAGAACCATGCCTATAGGAGAGTATGACACAACAAACTTAAGGGCCCTGTACAGGTTCATAGCTTTAATGCTTAACAGGATTTTTGGGAGAGCTCATGGCAGGTTCTTCAAATTAGAATGGATGCCAATTATATTTTTTGTTGCAACCCAAGGGACCATTTTCAACTGGGCCAACATAGTATCAAATAGTCTTTCAGCCTGCTTGGCCTCAGCTTTGGGAGGAGTGTCCTAGAAGAGGTCTGACTTTTACATGAGTTCCATACTCGTCGATTGTATACTATGTAATCAACCTTTCCCCAGCTTTAGGTGCATCTGGGACAGGGAGAGGATACCTGTTTAGGCTGCATACAAGCCACTATGGGTGAAAAAATACCATAGTCATTACCGAGAGGTCTGTGAACAGTTCATCATGCCATTGTACACTTTCATTTTTCTGAAAGAATGTGACTACATGTCGGAAGAGGCATTGAAGGTAATCGAAGAATATGCAGATTATTTCCTGACTGAAGATGGACTCTACTTCAGAATGTTTGGAGGCTCCAGAGCACCCTCCCTACTGCCCAAATATGCCACTGACTACATCATTCATAAAGAGGCAGTTAGGAAGGTGTTCCTAGATGGCATTGGAAGTTTTTTATTTGAACATAAGAAGACTTCCTATCCCCCTTTGCCTTTCAAGTTAGGGACCTATAAGTTTACCAGAGTAAAGAAGGTAGATGAGTTCATAGAAGAGTTAGAAAAATTTCATTTTGGTGAGATGCCCTTCCATAGAAATGATTCTCACAGCAAAATGGCTGAGCACTGCAAAGAAAACAATGTCCATTTTGAATACACCCACCATTGGGATAGAGAAGAATCTGTCTGCCGCAGTGCATTGAACATGACAGCTTTGAGGAGAAGGTTCAAGAAGAAGATAACCACAAAAGGTGGGAAGTGGTAGGATGAACAAGCAAAATATAATGAAGAAACCAGAAAACGAGACAAAGAAGCCCAAAGGTTAGCCCAAGAGGCTAAGGGCTGGCTGAAAGGAGAAGAGGAAGAAAAAAGAAAAGCTGCACAAGAGGTAGCTCGGAAAGCAGAAGAAGAGGCCAGAAATGAAGAAGAAGAAATAAAAATAAATCTTGATGAGGAGCTTAAGAGACAGGAAGCAGAGAGGGTGAAGCTTACCCAGTCAACGACATAACAGTCACCCTCTGACATAGTTTGCGGTCAGACCCAAGACATAGAGAACCCCGAGGTTCAGGACACAGAAGTACCGGCTACCAGCATACCTGGACAGTCTATGGTTCCCACACTGAAGCTGGTCCCTTTTGTACAGAAGGTAGGGGAAGAAATCCTTGATTTTAATACTGTCTTCTATGACAGGGAAAGAAAGAGGATAGTGAAGAGGACAAAAAATAAGATTGAAACAGGAGGTCTGTCTGGGAAAATGATAATGGACACAACTGTTGTATATGGAACAGACCAAGATCCCAGATTCACCAATCGAGTAGGAGCTGCATTGATCCATGCCTCAGAGGATAATGTGGACAAAATAATGATAGATCTTGAGCAATCCAGGAATTCTTCTTCTTAGCTAAAAGACACCTTGAGAAAGGAAAGAGAAGAAAGCAACAAGTTGAAGAGGAAATATGAAGACATGCAAAAAGAGATAAGGTCTTCAAAGGATAAACTGCAGATTCTACAAGCAGAAAAGATGTCTATGGAAACTGCACAAGAGTGTCTGGAGAAAGTGCAGCAAGAGTATCAAGAGCTAAGGGTGGAAAAGGAACAGCTGCTAGGAAGGATAGAAGACTTAGAGTTACAGAAAACCACCTTGGAGACGAATGAAAAGAAAGCTCAAGAACAAGCGGCAAGACTTCAAGAACAGATCACTTCTCTGACAACCACTTTAGAAGTAGCAAAAGAGCAGCAGGTTGACCTCCAGCCTTTGAAAGAACATGTGCTGGCACACAAAAGGCCAAGATGCTTCAGCTGCAGACTACTATAGAAGAAGAGAGATGTAAATTTTTGCAAATAGACGGCCGATTAGAGGAAATTTTGGAAACTTCCTCTTATTTTGTTGATAGGTCTCAATATGTCATGAAAGTCCTGACAGCAAGAATGGCAAGGTTGGAAAATAATGAAGAAATTCCTGCAGAGCTTCCCTCGAAAGGTCGTCAGGCCCTTCAGCAAGATTATGACTTGTTAGATTTTGCTATAAACACAGCAGAAGATTTCAAAAAGGTTGTTAAAAAAATGAAAGGAGCATGCATAGAATTCTTTCGAAGACTCTTGAATACCTATAATCGTTGCCAAACAGAAGCTGAGCAAAGGCTAGACGTTTTTCTAGACCACAACTCGTTTGCGGAGATTTTATAGAAGAGGTATCAAGAGGAGGAGGAAAAAACACAGCACATTAAGGCCCTCGATAGCCAGACCTTAAGGATTGAAGTAGATCATTTCTCCATCAATGTGCAACTATTGGAGGACCAACTTCGTTTGAGTGCAGCCAGAATTGAGGCCATCAAGAACCAAGCTGTGAAATTTGAGATAAACATTGAATTTTTGGAACCTTGTGCATTTGAAGGCATTGCTTCTGAGGCTTTGGCATGGAAGAAATTTTTGAACACCTAAGTGGGGCCCTCCTCATAAATGATCATTCACTTTTGTAATGTGTAACAATTTTGTAAACACTTGATGTAAGTAAGATATTGGGAGGTGAAGAGTTGGGTAGCCCAAGGGTTATTTGTGGGCATCCCAACAGTCTCATGCTTTTGTATAAATATAGGAAGCTTAGAAGAACTAAGGGGCTTTTTCCCAGTTAGACATGTAAAGAGATATTGTAAGAAGAACTACTTTTTTTTGCAATAAAGAATTATTGTTTTCCTGTTGGAGAAAGTTTGGTGGGACGTTCAAATGCTATGCTGAAAGATGAACAATTTTGTTTTTCCAGTTTTGTCCATTAACTGTGAGATCATTCTAACTCTTAGAGCCTATGTTCTTGTTTGAATGATTTCTGGTTTATTCTGTGAAATTACCACCATGAGTAATGTATGCTGTTCATAAACAATTAGCTATCTGATTGTCTAAATATCTTAATCGTTCATGTGTTGTGGGAAGAATATAAGCCATCTGTAATTTCTCTTTATAATGCATGCACAATTCACATTACTCATAAACAAGTTACAATTTGGCTCCTCGGGGATAGATAGATAGATAAATAGATAGTTAGTTTTGCTTCATTAGTGCATATGTGATTTAGATGCTTGTGTGTCCTAAGACGAGAGGTAAGAACCTGTGCATCACATTGTGACTACTCCCTGCATCCTTTATCATCCTGCATGGTTAATTAGGCATGTGCATTTCATACATTAAGTCGAAAATACAAAAATATACACGGTGGACCGGGCCACAACCGGTAAATCCTTTTGTTACTTGACTTACGATAACCGGACCGCAAACCGGACAGATTCCCCATACCAAATAGTCACGAGCTAGTTGGGAATGTTGACTGGGGAGAATCCGTTGCTGTTTTTGCCTACGAATTTCCAGGCCTCAATAATTTCTAGTGCTAGAAGGAGGGCCGCCAGTGCATGGCTGGCCGTGGAAACTTATTTTCCCAAGATTACCCCACCAGTAGATATTTGGAATATTTTGACTTAACCCAAGTACTCACAGATTTTGGTTCTACCTTCGAAGCAAGTAAGCCCAGTTTCATATTATGGTGTTTCTTACTTAGACTCCTGTTTGTTCACCTTTTCTCATGGCTGGTGTTAATGTGAATCAGCCTAACCCTCTACTGGCTTGGAGAGCTAGATCACCTTTCAACCTCACACCTCCTTTGCATAACCTACCTCAAGCTTTTGATAAGTTGTTGCCTAAGTTTGATCCCGGTGAAAATACTACTGTAGATGACCACTTGCACAGTTTCTATTTAGTAGTAGAAGGATTAAGGGCTAGGGAGTATGAAGATGTTGTGTATAGATTATTCCCGCATACCCTTAAAGGAGCAGCAGCATCCTGGTATTTCAGTTTTCCGGCAAACTCTATTCCTGATTGGTACACCTTCGAAAGGATTTTCAGAAGTAAATACGCAGCCCAAAAGACACATGCTTCACTAATGAAAGGTCTTGGTTTGTTAAAAAAAGAGAACGATGAGAAGGTGCATCATTTCACTCAAAGGTTTTCAACGTACTTAAAGAACTCTTATGAAACTGACAGACCCTCAGATAAAGTCTTAATTGAATATTATACCTCAGCCCTAGGACCTGAGGTGGCAATGTTTGCCAAAATGAAAGCCAGACCTACGTTGGTAGAAACTTGTGAAGAAGCAGAAAGGGTAGAGGCTGAAAGGAAAGTATAGAAGACTATCCCAAGCAACCTGAGGAAAAAACTATCGGGAGAAGAACCTCACTGATGTCTAAACTTAGGGAGGAACAATCACATGATTTTGAGGGAATGCTGAAAATGATTCAGAAACTATCCAACCGAATAATAGATCTAGAGGAAGAAAGGGAAATTCATAAAACTTACAAACCTTACTACCAAAAAAGAGAAGATAGCAACCAATTGAAGATCCGTCCACAAAATTCAGCATCAGTGAATATAACAGAGCCAGGGGGGGATAATTTCTGCACTTTCCACCAACACCCTCATTATGAAAAGAAGTTTCCTCAATGGTTAAATTCGATGACATTGGTGATGAATAAGCTGCTGGACTCTAAATTGACTAAAGAGAGTGGTAAAGAAGAAGAGAAAAACCAGACCATAGAGAAACAAGATAATGATACCATGTTTTTATGGGATGGTGTCTTGCTTTTCAATACAGAAGAGAACACTCTCAAATCTGAATACACACCAACAACAACAAAAGATATGGACCTAACGATTAAAGACAATGCAATAATTTCGAAGATTAAAAATTTGCAAGAAAATGTCAAGAGATAGGTAGATGTGGATGATAAAGATAAAACACCCAAAGTCACTACTGTCAACCAGGAAACAGAGACAATCAGCGAGCCTGCCAAACTTGTGGAAGAACAGGTAGGTGTTAATGAAGGAAACACTAAAAATATTGAGGAGCTTGAAAAGGATATACCCACTCAAAACTAGCTGGGAGAAGAAGAAAATTGGGAAGAAAAAGCTAAAACCCCGCCTTTTCTTTTGACCCTAGAAATGCTAAATCATAATGTGCATAATTGCTTGGTAGATTCTGGGTCATCGGTAAATGTTATGCAGCTTTAAGTTTGCAAAAGGATTAATGGGCAGCTAGAGCCCACAGCCTGGGAAGTAGTGCAACTAGATAGAACGGGTGTTAAAGTAGTGGGAGAAATGAAGAATGTCCTCATACGATTATCTGCAAATAACAAGATATGCCAATTTATTGACATTATGGTGGCTGACATACCGGATGGATATGGGCTCATTCTGAATCGAGATTGGTCTACCAGGTTAAAAGGTTATTTTGCTTCAGACTGGTCTCATTTATGGTTACCTCTTAGGGGTACCCCAAATCAGATTAAAATTTTGAGAGAACCTTACATGAAACATACTGTCACTAAGCTGGGGGAAGGTAATGATTCTGCTAATTCTATCCTAGGAAACTATCTAACAGAGCTCAAACTTAGATATTATACCTCAAGAAAGGCCAGTTCTAGAATTGACACTCAGCCTGAGCTCCTTCAACTTCCTCAGGCTGATAAGGAGGATGGTAGAATAGTAGACATGGTTTCGATTTCAAAAACGATACACTTAGACCATGGATAGGTTTTGGCCTACACTACAGCCTAGCCCTTTAACTCGTTGGATTGAATAATTTTTAAGGGCGGGCATACATTTTCTTTTCTTTTCTTTTTGCTTTGTACATAAATAAATTGATGTTGTTCTTCTTTAATGCTTTGATGCTGTTTTCTTTTGTTTAATGCTTTGTTATTAGTTCTGTTAGTTTTTAATAAAGAGGCAAACTTTTGGTTGCAATGGAAGTGTCAGGATTCTTAATTAACTGAAATCTTGAGCAAAAGACTGTGCTTTTAAAACATAGAATGGCTTCTAGTAGCAGTGTTCCTAATTGGCCATGCATTCATTGAAGTCCTAAGTAACCCCTGTAAATAACTAAGAGTTAAGAAGTCTGGAATACTATTTCCAGGCTCCATCCATTTCACATCTAAAATGTCCAAGGGAGTGACAGCAAAGGACCCACGGAAAGGAAGCAAGGTAAACAGTATATCATATATAAATGATCCCATGCCATGATTTCAGAAAAAGCTAAAAGCTATCAAGAGTCAAAACTCCTCAAAGAAAAATACATATCAAAGCAAAGTGTCCAAAAGCATAAATTTCAACTTACCAAAAGTTCCTCTCCGTCCGCGAGATGAAAAGTAAATTCTTCTCTCACATAAAAGGATAGTAGGGATAGAGGAGCCTGAATAAAATTTATAAAGAAAGGCAGATGGAGGACTCAAAAGAACTAAAGTTCAAATGGCACAAAAAGTGAAGCTAGCTTGGGAATGAGGAACAAAAGGATAGTGCTGTTTACTATATGTTACAATCCTATGGTGTCCAAGCTGGAAACTACCTAAGGACGAGTAAAATAAATTTCACTTATCAGGCCTCAAAAGAGTTATTCAGACTTGCAAATATTTATGATGTTACCATTTCCCAAAGAATGGACTACTTCTCAATGATTTAAAGGCATGGGTTGGCCAGCTTAGGAATACAAACATCTAGAAGATTTCAAATTTTATCCAGATGGTCTTGCACTGGGAGGAAGTTAAGTCAGAAATCTGGGGTTCACCAGGTAGTCGCCAATTGTTGTAGCTGCAATTTTTTCCCAAAATTCAAAAAATTTTGGGACCCTCCTCTTGCTTAGATTGATTTGATTTTCTTCTTTGGTTTGATTTAATGACTCTTCAAAAAATGATTGTTTCTAATGCCTGAAACGATCCACTTTGGTTCTGCCTTTGAGTGCACTTTCTAATGTTTGAATTGGAAGTTTATTTGCTTATCCTCCTGCCGTTGCGAAAAAATAGTAAGTTTCAGCGTCGATCTTTTTCTCCGCTGCGCTTGTCTTAATCGGCTAGTTTTGGTTTTCACATCGAAACTTTGCATTGCTACTCTCTCTACAGTTACGGATGACAAATTGTGAAGTCTCTCGATCATGAATTTGACTTTTCTGACCCCGCATTGTTGTTTTCACCACCCCTTAAGTCTTTGGTGTTCCGCCGTTGCGGTCGCAGAAAGAGCTACCTTGCCGAACTTTTAGTTGTTTTCCCTTTTGATTTAGACTTTACATTACAGATTGATTTGTCCTGTACGTTAACACCGTTGCGGCCACCGAACACACTATCCTTCTGGTCGTTTAGTCGTTTCTCCTCCGATGAAGTTTTTTTTCCCATCGCGGACTGTGATATCCTTTATATCTCTGCTGTTGCAGCTACCGTTCTGCTATCTCTCCGATGTTTTAAAGCTCCAACGCGTTATTTGTCTCCCGGTTATCCTCGTGGATAGATTAGTGGTTTGGGCCACCCGATGTTGCAGAAGAAATTATATTTATGTCCTTCGATCCATAGTTTTCCGCCGTCCGATATTTTTCTCCCTCCGCTTATGTTTGTACACATATATATATGGGGTCGTGTGGATTATTCTATCACTATTTCCAACTGTTGTGATCTATCGCTCTTATGTGTTGTCGTTCTCTCGAGATCGCAAGGACCCCGATGTTGATACCAGCATCCAGGTGGCTCAACTATGGAAGCTTGACCACCCTTCTTCCCGCCGTCCACGCCGCATTGCCAGGTAGGCTCCTCGTTGCATTATTCCGTTTCGTTCGAACTCTTGGTTGATTTTTTTTCTACGGTTGGGTTTTTTTTTTCACGGTCATTTTCCCTTGGCCCATTAGTTACATGCCTATATATTGAGTATTTTGTAGCGTAACTATCCATGGGGGGGAATTTTGACCCACAGGGTAGTTTTTTCCCACGGCCTTATATTATGCAACCCTACGCTTAGTGAGTGGGGGTTTGGTGCAGACGGTCGTTACGCTATCTGCACCAATCTGCCCTGTGTGATGATGTTTTGATGGGGAAGTTTTTCATAGCCTTCTGCTGGTGTTTGAAATGGTTGCCCCCTTTTGTTTTCGTGCTACCCGCATCCTCAAACCACAGCTGTATTTCACCGCGCGGTTCCGCACGACCTGGTTCACGGCTGGTTTTGAACCCAGGCTGGTGGAGGGCGATATATCACTGCATATAGTTATATCGACCTTAGATTGCATAGGCGGTATTTTGTTGAGGCATATCATTGATAGCTTGCATGAATCCCCCTATCATTCCCCATAGCGCAATGATCATGGCGGCCACAGAAGGCCGAAGTTTTCTTCATGTTAATGTAGATTTATTTCCCGCTCAAAATTTGTTGATAGAACTATTTTGGTATTAGACTGGAGTGTTAGCTTGCATATATGTGCTTCATTTGACTAATTTTCATCATGTTAAACATAGACAAAGTAACTGAACACTGTACATTGTTCCTCAATGTTTGCAACTTAGCCGTAAAGGTCCTAATGATGAAAATTACATGTATAACAGGAAGATTCCGAACTCAAAATGTCGAAAAGACAAAAGAAGAAGGTCCCTATGGTCGAAGAGGACCCTGGCGTGGAAGTTATTACCAAAACCAAATACATCTATGAAGACACCAAGAGTATATCTGGCGTAGATCCCGAGTACCAGTGGGGAGAGATATACAGGTTGATCATGCGCTGAGAGGTGCCTGATATGGGCTTGGAGGAGGAAGGCATTTATGCCAACATAGAGAGATCTTCACTGAAGGAGATTGCCACAATACCAGAGATTTTCCCATGCTCTGAAGTGATTGGCTGGATTCTGCCCCGGGCAGATGTAACCACTATGATCCTGGAGAATGCGTACAAACAAGGCTATGCTGCTTATAGCCCAGGATATGTAGCACTGGCCTACCACCTGCCAGAAGAACAAGTTTTTATGTCTGATGATTGGTTAAATAACATTATAATGGACCTTGTTGAGACCCTTAAAAGAATGTTGTTATCAGGAAAACATTTCAAAACCAAGCCTACAGGAGAGTATGACACAGGAAGCTTAAGGGCCCCATATAGGTTCATAGATTTAATGCTTAACAGGATTTTTGGGAGAGCTCATGGCAGGTTCTTCAAATTAGAATGGATTCCAATTATATTTTATGTTGCAACCCAAGGGACCATTTTCAACTGGGACAACATAGTATCAAACAGTCTTTCAGCTTGCTTGGCCTCAGCTTTGGGAGGAGTGTCCCAGAAGAGGTCTGAATTTTACATGAGTTCCATACTCGTTGATTGTATACTATGTAATCAACCTTTCCCCAGCCTTAGGTGCATCTGGGACAGGGAGAGGATGCCTATTTATGCTGCATACAAGCCACTATGGGAGCACAAATACCATAGTCATTACCGAGAGGTCTGCGAACAGTTCATCATGCCATTGTACACTCTCATTTTTCTGAAAGAATGTGACTGCATGTTGGAAGAGGCATTGAAGGTAATCAAAGAATATGCAGATTATTTCCTGATTGAAGACAGACTCTACTTCAAAATTCTTGGAGGCTCCAGAGCACCCTCCCTACTGCCTAAATATGCCATTGACTACATCATTCATAAAGAGGCAGTTAGGAAGGTATTCTTGGATGGCATTGGAAGCTTTTTATTTGAACATAAGAAGACTGCCTATCCCCCTTTGCCGTTCAAGTTAGGGAGCTATAAGTTTACCAGAGTAAAGAAGGAAGATGAGTTCGTGGAAGAGTTATAAAAATTTCATTTTCGTGAGATGCCCTTCCATAGAAATGATTCTCACAGCAAAGTGGCTGAGCGCTGCAAAGAAAACAATGTCCATTTCGAATACACCCACCATTGGGATAGAGAAGAATTTGTCTTCCGCAGTGCATTGAACATGATAGCTTTGAGGAGAAGGTTCAAGAAGAAGATAACCACAAAAGGTGGGAAGAGGCAGGATGAACAAGCAAAAGCTGATGAAGAAGCCAGAAAACGAGACGAGGAAGCCCAAAGGTTAGCAAAAGAGGCTGAGGGCTGGTTGAAAG
This sequence comes from Pseudotsuga menziesii, assembly GCA_001517045.1. NCBI lineage: Eukaryota > Viridiplantae > Streptophyta > Pinopsida > Pinales > Pinaceae > Pseudotsuga > Pseudotsuga menziesii. Next base: position 970,842 of record LPNX010005043.1, on the reverse strand, counting down.
GAGAAGAGGAAGAAAAAAAAAGATGCACAAGAGGCAGCCCGAAAAGGAGAAGAAGAGGCCAGAAATGAAGAAGAAGAAAGAAAAAGAAAGCTTGATGAGGAGCTTAAGAGATAGGAAGTAGAGATGGCGAAGCTTATCCAGTCAATGATAGAACAATCACCCTCTGACACAACTAGCGGTCAGACCCACGACATAGAGAACCCCGATGTTCAGGACCCAGAAGTACCGGCTACCAGCATACCTGGACAGTCTATGGTCCCCACACTGAATTTGGTTCCTTTTGTACAGAAGGCAGGGGAAGAAATCCCTAATTTTAATACTGTCTTCTATGACTGGGAAAGAAAGAGGATAGTGAAGAGGACAGAAAAGAAGATTGAAACAGGAGGTATGTCTGGGAAAATGATAATGAACACAATCGTTGTATATGGAACAGACCAAGATCCCAGACTCATCATTCGAGCAGGAGCTGCATTGATCCATGCCTCAGAGGATAATGTGGACAAAATAATGAGAGATCTTGAGCAATCTAGGAAGTCTTCTTCTCAGCTGAAAGACACCTTGAGAAAGGAAAGATAAGAAAGCAACAAGTTGAAGAGGAAATATGAAGACATGCAAAAAGAGATAAGGTCTTCAAAGGATGAACTGCAGATTCTACAAGCAGAAAAGAGGTCCATGGAAACTGCACAAGAGTGTCTGGAGAAAGTGCAACAAGAGTATCAAGAGCTAAGGGTGGAAAAGGAACAGCTGCCGGGAAGGATAGAAGACTTAGAGTTACAGAAAACCACCTTGGAGATGAATGAAAAGCAAGCTCAAGAACAAGTAGCAAGACTTCAAGAATAGATCACTTCTCTAACAACCGCTTTAGAAGTAGCAAAAGCGCAGCAGGTTGACCTCCACCCTTTCAAAGAACATGTGCTGGCACAGAAGGCCAAGATGCTTCAGCTGCAGACTGCTATAGAAGAAGAGAGATGCAAATTTTTGCAAATAGACGGCCTATTAGAGGAAATTCTGGAAACTTCCTCTTATTTTGTTGATAGGTCTCAAGATGTCATGGAAGTCCTGACAGGAAGAATGGAAAGGTTGGAAAATAATGAAGAAAATCCTGCAGAGTTGCCCTCGAAAGGTCATCAGGCCCTTTAGCAGGATTATGACTTGTTAGAGTTTGCTATAAACACAGCAGAAGATTTCAAAAAGGCTGTTAAAAAAACAAAAGGAGCATGCATAAAATTCTTTCGAAGGCTCCTGATTACCTATTGCCAAATAGAATCTGAGCAAAAGCTAGATGTTTTTCCAGACCACAACTCGTTTGTGGAGATTTTACAGAAGAGGTATCAAGAGGAGGAAAAAACAAAGCACATTAAGGCCCTTGACAGCCAGACCTTAAGGAGTGAAGTAGATAATTCTGCCATCAGTGTCCAGCTATTGGAGGACCAGATTCGTTTGAGTGCGGCCAGAATTGAGGCCATCAAGAACCAAGCTGCAAAATTTGAGATAAACATTGAATTTTTGGAACCTTGTGCGTTTGAAGGAATTGCTTTTGAGGCTTTGGTGTGGAAGAAATTTTTGAACACCCAAGTGGGGCCCTCCTCATAAATGATTATTCACTTTTGTAATGTGTAACAATTTTGTAAACACTTGATGTAAGTAAGATATTGGGAGGCAAAGAGTTGGGGATCCCAAGGGTTATTTGTGGGCAGCCCAACAGTCTCATGCTTTTGTATAAATATAGGAGGCTTAGAAGAACTAAGGGGATTTTTCCCAGTTATACATGTAAAGAGATATTGTAAGAAGAACTACTTTTTTTTGCAATAAAGAATTATTGTTTTCCTGTTGGAGAAAGTTTGGTCGTACGTTCAAATGCTACGCTAATGGAGTGGTGAAAGATGAACTATTTCATTTTTCCAGTTTTGTCCATTAACTGTGAGATCATTCTAACTCTTAGAGCCTATGTTCTTGTTTGAATGATTTTTGGTTTATTCTGTGAAATTACCACCATGAGTAATGTATGCTGTTCATAAACAATTAGCTATCTGATTGTCTAAATATCTTAATCGTTCATGTGTTGTGGAAAGAATATCAGCTATCTATAACTTCTCTTTATAATGCATGCACAATTCACATTACTCATAAACAAGTTACAATTTGGTTCCCTGGGGATAGATAGATAGATAAATAGATAGTTAGTTTTGCTTCATTATTGCATATGTGATTTAGATGCTTGTGAGTCCTAAGATGAGAGGTAAGAACCTGCGTATCACATTGTGACTACTCCCTACATCCTTTATCATCCTGCATGGTTAATTAGGCATGTGCATTTCATACATTAAGTCAAAAATACAAAAATATACACGGTGGACCGGGCCACAACCGGTAAACCCTTTTGTTACTTGACTTACGGTAGCCGGACCGCAAACCGGATGGATTCCCCATACCAAATAGTCATAGTCTAGTTGGGAACATTGACTGGGGAGAATCCCTTGCTGTTGTTGCTTGTGAATTTCCAGGCCTCAACAGAACTATAAACAATATTAATGCATGAAAATAAAATGATAAGGCAAAGAAAATCCTACAAGATGGGTCCGAAAAACCTCTAATCTTGCTATCCCACTAAAACCACAATCCCAACAGAACAGATTCTTCATCTAAAACCAAGCTGCATCTGAACTAACTCAAAACCTCAAACCCCCAAACTGCGCTCTTCATCTCAAAAAAACCTTGGCTTGACCATCACCTATGGGAAAACTCTGCCATCTCATAAAATAGAGTACCAACACAACAAAAACGGTGGGAAAACCCTATCGACAGTCGGAAGCAATAAACGCTAAGCATCGAGAAGATGATCCACTTCAGCCAAAAAACTAAGCATTAGGCTCACAAACTTCTCATCGGTGAATGGAACAACTATACGTCGGATGGTTAGTTCACTTAGCTGCCTCAATGGTGGAAACCATATAGACTAAGGGCTCCATAGTCAACATAAAAAAATTGGCGGTTGGAAACTCTAAAAGCTAAAGGTCGAAGCTCATAACCACTAAACATCGGCGAGATAGTTTACTAGAAAACCGCAATGGCGGGAATTGGAGAGACAATGAGTTCTGCAACCAAAGGCTCAATGTTGTCGCCGTGTCAGCAACACAAAATATTAGTACTCCGATCAATCATCAACATCGTTCTGATGACGAAAACAAAAAACATTACGAAGTAAAAGTTTGATCAATAAACAAAAGCATGGATGAAAATCAGAGTTATCCATTGGTACGTTCTCTATTTACCCTCTGAAACAATGGCTGTTAGAATAATCAACCCATAGTTAGCTACCTTAGACATTAATTTAATTATTTTTGTCTTATTTGCCTAGTTCATGTGTCCCACCTTATGCAAGTTGTCAATTACCTATCCATAGTGGTCCAACTTGCCTAATTTGACCCATGTAGCGCTTGGGAAACCTCAAGGAATCAATTCTACTTTATTCCTGGTCTCCTAGGCACCCTTCTGCTTTTTCTGCTTTATTGCTTGCTTTTTCAGTGTTTTAAGGCAATAGGGAAAGTTTGACTAGGTGAGGTGAACTAGTTTTTTGTCCTCTTCATCCTCCACTCTTTTCTCCTTGTAAAAGCATGTATGAGTTTTCATTCCATCACTCTTTAGCTTGCCTAAGCGCTTTTTTCAATTCGTGAGCTCCACGACTGATTTGGGATTAGCTTTTTGCACCTATGGGGGATTTGCTTAATTTTAGTAAGCCTTCTTTATGCTAGATTCGAATTGCTCCTCATGCATTCGAATCCCTTATGTAATTATTTAATGAAGAAACCTATTATGTTACATGGTTGGCTATTGTACACTGAGTTAATACAGTTTAGTGTTCAGCTCCAATTTCAGTCTCTTTTGTGAGTGATTTTGCATGATCAATTGATAATTGTTGTGAGTAAAATTAATCTATCACTGGGTTCAATTTCCACATGGTATTAGAGCCATTGTAGATCGATTTCTCTTCTTCAAAATTGTTTTGCAGGTTCGACATCAGTGACTGGGAGCCTTCTACTGACAACCAGGACAATTTCTAAGCTATGGATCAATCTCAGAAGATCATCTTGACTCCCTTCAATTTATTTGAATGGAAAGCAGAGATGGAGATAATTTTGAGAGAGAAAGGCCTCTACAGGGTGACTGTGGCAATAGAAGCAGAGCTCAATGCAGCTGCAGAGAAGATAAAATGCACAACAAGAGGGATGAGGCCTATGGTCTCCTGTGTCTGAGTATTTCCAGAGACCTCCTTTTCCATCTTGATGGATTGACATAACCAAATGAAGTATGAGAGAAGCTTACTGATCTTTTTGGAAAGACAGATGAGATGAGGGGACATCAAATCGAAAATGAACTGATCTCCCTAAGTCCAAATAGCTTTGAATCTCTGCAACTCTATTTCTCCAAGTTCAAAGCACTTGTTTTGCAGCTGAAACGGTGTGGGATCAAAAAGAAGGATGATCAGATGGTATTGGCCATTCTCTCAAAGCTTGGCCCTGACTATTCAGTGTTTGTTTCGACCTTCTATGTCACAAAACTGACAGCTCGAACCTGGAAGATGCCTAGCCTTGCAGATTTCATGGAATCTCTCACACAAGAACAAGACAAGCTGGTGATGATGGGCACCATCAAACCATCCAAAGATCAAGCTCTGATTGCTAGAGTTTCGAAGGTGGATTCAAAAATAAAAAAGAAAGCTAAAAAGCCACCTGAACAAAAGAGAGACAAGAAACAGTCTCCAGAGGAGCCACAAGGTTCCAAGAAGAACTACCAGAAGAAGAAGAATAAAGGTGAAATGAACAAGTGTGCATACTGTAATAAGGGCAATCACAATGAAAGATCTTGTATGATAAATAAAATAGACATGCTGACCCAACTCCTAGAGAAGAATGGAATCTCCCTTCCAGACAGCTCAAAGAAGAGAGAAGGAGGATCAAGTTCAGAAGACAGAGAGAGAGTTCATGCACAGGTTGCTGGCACATCAAGCTCACCTAGTTTCATAATTTATTATGGAGCTTCTAGACACATGGTTTTGACCAAGGAGGCATTCTCCGCACTTGACATGTTGAAAGGACCACCTATAGTATTGAGAGATGACTCTATCACTGAAAGTTTGGGTAAAGGGAGGATTGATCTTGATCATGGTCAGTTCAGCAATGTGTTATATGTTCCTGGTCTTGCCTCCAACCTCTTGTCAATGTACTAGATGACTCACACTGGGTCTCCTAAGAAGCTCATATTCTCCCCTGATGAAGTTGAGATCACAAAGATCTCAAGTGGTAAAGTCGTTGCAAAAGGAGTTGCAAATCATGCTCAAAAGTTATACATGTTCTCACACTTCCTACCCTACTCAAACCCCTCTGCTCTTCTGATTCATGCTAATGAGGCAAGCAAGATTTGGCATGAAATATTTGGCCACCTAAATTACAAGTATCTTTCTGATCTTAGTGAAAAAGAGATGGTCATAGGGTTTCCCATAATAAAATTTTCCAAAGGAGTCTACCAAGGTTGTATCCTAGGAAAACACCCAGAGCATAAATTTGAGAGAGCTAGTCATGAGAGAACCTCTTCACCCCTCGAGCTGATCCACAGTGATTTTGCTGGCCCATTCCCTCATATGTCCATGAGTCAGGCCAAATATGCATTGACTTTCATAGATGACTTTTCCAGGTATTGCTGGGTTTACTTCCTGAAAAACAAGTCTGAAGTTTTTGGCCTCTTCAAATTCTTTAAGGCTTTGGTTGAAAACTAGTCTAGGAGGAAACTCAAGGTCCTCAGATATGACAATGGTGGTGAGTATGTCAAGTCTGATTTTATTAATTATTGTGCAGATGCAAGTATTCAGATGCAGCACTCTATCCCTTACACACCACATCAGAATGGTGTTGTTGAGAGGAAGAACAGATCACTGAAGGAGATGGCAACATGCATGATGGAGGCCAAAACTTTGCCACCAAAGTACTGGGAAAAAGCTATAAATTGTGCAGCCTATATCCAGAATAGGGTGCCTCATAAACATCTTCAAGTTATGACTCCTTTCGAAGCATGGAGTGGGCACAAGCCAGATGTGACCCATTTCTGGATTTTTGGCTGAAGGGCTTGGGCTAGAATTCCAACAGAAAAGAGAAAGGATTTGTAGCCCCAAAGCCAAGAGTGTCTATTTGTTGGATACTCTAAAGATTCAAAAGGGTACTAGCTGATAAATTTGAGCACAAACAAAGCCTTTATTGAAAGGTGTGTTCAGTTTCAAGAAGAACCCCTTGCAGCAGTGGAAGTTGGAGAAGCCTCTTCACCACCTGAACCTCTGAAAGTAAGTGAAGAGTTTGTTGAACATGCTGATTCTGATTTGTATGATGGAGATGATTTTATTGCAGACCTTAACAGCCCTACAAGGCCAAAATGGGTAGCCAAGACACTACATGCAGCAGGAGAGCTAGCTGGGGATCCCAATGACCCAAGGAGGACCAGATCTCAATTTGAGAGTGGTCTGTGCATGAAGGATCCTATGTTTGTTGAGAAATGCTACTTGATGGTGGAATATGATCCTCAAACATATGAAGAAGTAGTAGGAGACCCAAGATGGAAATCTGCCATGAAGGAAGAGTTCAGCTCACTCCAGAAGAGAAACACATGGGAGCTAGTGGATCTTCCCCCAGGGAGGAAGTTAGTTCAGTGTAAGTGGGTCTACAAGACCAAATTTTCTGCTGATGGTTCACCACTGAAGTACAAGTCCAGATTGGTATCCAATGGCTACTCACAGGTTCATGGGATATATTACAATGAGACATTTGCCCCAGTGGAAAAGATGGATTCCATCAGGCTAGCCCTAGCCATTGCAGCCTCAAAGCAATGGAAGGTACATCACATGGATCTAAAATGTGCCTTCCTGAATGGAGATCTCACTGAAGAGATATATATGCAGCAGCCTCAAGTTTTTGCTACTAACCCTTCTCTTGTGTGGAAGTTGAGAAATTCATTGTATGGGCTAAAGCAAGTTCCCAGAGCTTGGTATGCCAAGATCGATAGCTTCTTGCTATCATTGAATTTTGTTCGGTGCAAATCAGATCCAAATGTCTATTTGAATTTAATTAATGGTTCATTGATGATCATTGTGTTATATGTTGATGACCTCCTCATTACAGGACGCTCAAAGGATGAGATTGCTTCCTTGAAGGGAGCAATGAACCAAGCCTTCTCCATGACAGATTTGGGGCTCTGTTGACACACATATATGACTATGCACGCAACGAGGGAGACAACCCAGACTGGGATCCTTAGGGAAGGCTCCTAGCTGTTTGGGATGGTTGTTCCCGATAGGTTTAAAGGCTTTGTTAGCCTGAGAGTCTAAAACTAAAACTATGGTCCTAGTTAATTAGATCTATACTTATTTTTATACAAGTTCATAACTGTTATTAATTACACTATTAATCAGCTAACTTAGATCAGTTTATGCTATTGATTTATAATCAGACCTATACCTAAGATTATGAAGGTTAATTAATATATATATTTACAAGATCAAACTGTTAATTTAAATCTACTTCAAACTAGTTAATTCAAAATACAATGAGCAAAACAAAAATATTAACAAATGTTCTACAGAAATATATTATATACAGTGATTACAAGAAATAATCTGAATGTAATACATATAAAAAAATCTGATTCAGCCAGAATTTTAAAATGATATAATTGACAGAAAATAAAATCCATTCTAACTCTAATCGTGATCAGGAGCAAGAGAATTCTGCTGATAGAACTACTGCATGAGTACCCTTGAGAATATTAAAAGAAATTCAAACATTCACAACACGATACAGTAATCATTACATATCATATAAGCTGTAATATCAATCATCACTTCACGACATGATATATCAACAAAACCGAAACATTAAAAAGTCGATAATGATACAAAAATATTTGCAAAAATTCTTTAAAGAATGTTATGACATATATTGATAATATAGAAAATGGATAACAAGACCAATAGACATCATAAACTATATGCAAAGTATTAAAACTAGAAACATAGATTAAGCATCATCAGTTCAACATACTGTAACTGCTGACATGAAAATATCTCGAGTCACAGGTAGATTAAACAGTAGTCTCGTTCTTCCACTTCCCCAACTATCGACCCCCTGGCAGCAGCGTTTGATGAGCTTTCAAGAGAGAAATCTCTTAAGCTTTGGCAGCCCCCAGTCTGCTTCCCCAGCTCCAGCTCTTGGTTTGCTCTTCAAACATTGAAAAAGAAATTCTCCAATACTGTTGAGCATTCCCAGAATTACTCTAGACAACAGCATTTGATCTGAGAGAGAAATATCTCAGTCCAGTCCTCCTCTTAACAATCAAATTCTTCTCAGCTTAAATAAACCATGATCAGAAGAAATCAAAACAAATTAAGCTCTGCACAGGTGAATTTCTGGAAACAACCATCTCTTTGCCGGCTGCAACTGCAAAAATCACGTTCAGAGAACCCTAAAAATCTCCCAAAATCCATCATTTTCTGGCGAAATCCACCTGAGTTAAACTAAATGGATCCGTTCTGAGAAAAACCCATGTGGCATATTTTTAAGATCTTCCTCCATTTGTTCACAACATGGCTCAGAAAATCGCCTGTCAATTGAAAACGCGATTTTGTAACTGGCAACAATCCCGGCAGTTTGTTCCTTTTTTCTCTGGAATGAAGTTAATCGCCTGAGACCCTCGAATCTCTCATGAATATATGCAGTTGTGATTAAACCCATAATTATCAACTCAGAGTCTTTATCACCACAGTGTCTACAATTCCGGAGTTTAAACAATCATTTCTTCATTCTGCCATAAACCATGCTCTCAAACTAGTTGTAATAATAAATACATCCATAAGCTAGGCAGTCGAATTGCTACCTGTTCACAAAAGAAATAGGAAAATCATTTACATAATCATTTCAGCATCTATCGCCCACTTTAAACCAATCACAAAAATGCATAAAGTTTATTTATAAAAATCATTATTACATTGTGCTAATGGTGAAGTTGTCCGGAAGGTAAAACAAATCAAGAATTGGAATTTTTCTTTCAGTTATCACACGTCAAAGTTTTGATGATATTCATCTTTTGTGACAAATGAAATGATCTACTTTGAACTCGGAATGAAGCATTTTGATGTTGCAATTTCATGTCGTGACAGACTTAAGTTGAAATAATCCAAGCCCCAATCGCCATTCTGTTTCTTTTTAACGTTAAATTAATCATGATTTTCCTTTAGTAATGAATATGTAACTTCTTCATTATATGGCTGCTTTCTTCTTTTAAAATATGAAAAACAAATCCCATAACCCATAGTATTAACTTCGACCTTTACATGCAATAATAAAGATGACATATGAGGACCATTATAAAGATGAAGATCAAATAATAAGGTCGTGTTATGCATAATTCTTAGATTGAATGAAAAGCCTTGAAGATATAATTCGAATGAACTTTGATAAGACGCCAAAAAAAATAAAATAATCAACCTTAAACCTTATCAATATTTAAGATAACAAAATCACATAATGAAAATCAAATTATAAATATTTAGATAAGATTTCAAAATTAGGTTATAACAAATTACTAACACTTATCCATTGATTTTCATTGCAAATCCATTCAAAATAATAGTTTCAAAGTAGTGATTCTGTCAACTAATCCATAGTCCACAAAGGTTTCTTTTAAAAACATTGAATTTCATATTTCAATAGCTTCTGGAATGTCACCATTTCAGTAGCTGTCAATTCTTTAGTTTTGCTATATGAAATTCAAACATTTCATCAAAACAAAATACAATTTTGTTTGATGAAAAAATGTTTTTTAAAGGCTGTTGGGTAGGGGCACAACAGGCTCTTAAGCCAATTTTTGTGGCTTGAGATTGCTCAAACCAAAGATGGAATCAAGGTGCACCAGTCCAAGTATGCCTTGGATTTGCTGAACAAATTCAGAATGAAGGATTACAAAGCAAGAAAAACTCCTTTCCTTTCAGGAGTGAAGCTGGAAGAAGCTGATTCTTCACCTATGGTAAACAATACACTGTATAGGCAATTGATTGGATGTTTGTTGTATCTGACACATACTAGACCTGATCTTTCTTATGTAGTAAGTATGGCTTCTAGATACATGGATCAGCCTCATGAGAACAATTGGAAAGCAGCCAAAAGGATCCTTAACTTTGTTCAGGGAACAAGGACACATGGGATCTTCTATAAAGCAAAATCTGATCTTGATTTGATTGGATTTACTGACAGTGATTGGGCAGGTGATAGCACAGACAGAAATTCCACATCAGGATATGTATTCATGCTTGCAGAAGGGCCAATTAGCTGGTCAAGCAAGAAACAGAGTGCTATTGCACTCTCATCTACAGAAGCATAGTACATAGGAGTTGTTAATGCAGCAACTCAATGTTTATGGTTGCAGGGATTACTTGGAGAGTGTGGCTTCGAATCAGAGTAATCAACTACCATCTACTATGATAACCAGAGTACCATTTGAATCTGCAAAGATCCAATTCAGAAGCATAGAACCAAACACATTGAGATCCATATGCACTACATCAGAGAGCTTGTGCATGATGGCACCATTCACCTACTCTTCTATTCATCTTCAGAACAAGTAGCTGATATCTTCACCAAAGCATTTTGTGAGAAGACCTTCAGTAATCTCAAATCCATTTACAAGGATTAAGTAGGACTTCAATGTGTTCATATTCATTTAGGAAAACTGCTAAACTAGAAGAAATTCATTCAGGTAAATTACAAATACACAGTCTTATAATCAAAGACTTTAGTGAATCTAGAACTTTGATGCTCTCCATGCAACCAAAAGTTTGCTTCTTTTATTGAAACCACAATAACATCTAACTAAACAAACATAAATAAAATAAATCGCAACAAAAAATAAATAACCAAATCAGTTTATTTATGTACAAGATAATCAAGAAAAATAAAAATCAGGAAAAATAAGGTTTGAGAACTAAACCATTAACTGGTAAGTTCTCTTCCCACCCCTGTAAATCTTACAATTTGTAGGTTGAGGGGCCAATTTTTGCTGCAATCTAAAAAGGGCCTACCCATAACTATTGAAACTTCATGTGTTTCCCCTTTTCATCATGCGGGTGATCCCACTTAAGAACCAGGTCTCCCACTTCAAATTCCTTTTTTCCAGCTTTGTGCTTATCAAACCACCTTTTCACTCCTTCCTGTTGATGCTTAAAATGTTCTTTGGCCCTTGACCTAGAATCTTCCGCCTTCAAAAGATTATAGATTCTAATTTGTTGGATTTCGTTATCTGTGCCTCTAGACTCTTGAGCTATTATGGAAGATGGTACCATAATGTTAAGAGGAAGTATAGCCTCTTTTCCACAAACAAGGGTATATGGTGACACACCTAAGGAATTCTTGGGTGTGACCCTATCATCCCAAAGAGCGTTTAGTAATGCTAAATGCCAACTTCTCTGGTTTTCTATCACAGTCTTTTTTAAGATCCTAATCAGATTCTTGTTTGTAGATTCCGCCAAACCATTTCCTTGTGGGTAATAGTTCATAGAATAATGCAACTTAATTCCTCTTTCATGAGCAAATGCAGTTAATCAATAGAATAAAAATAAGTAGCATTATCTAAAACTAGGAAAATTGGAACCCCAAACCTGGTCATAATATGATCTTGCAAGAAATCCATGACCGCATCTTCATTCACTTTACGTAACGGAATGGCCTCAACCCATATAGTGAAGTAGTCAGTTGCTGTCAAAATATATTTGTGCTGCAAGGAAGAATTGGGTTTTATTTCTCCAATGATATCAATCCTCCATTGCTCAAATGATTCTGTTATCATCACAGGCTTCAATGGTCCTGCTGCTTTGGCTTGTCTTCCCCCACACCTCTGGTATATATCACACTTTCTGACATGGGCATGCACATCCTTGAACATCGTGGGCCAATAGTATCCGGCTCTGAGAATCTTGTGGGCTGTTGTATCTCTGGAAAAATGACCTCCAGCAGGCCTATCATGTAATTCTGTTATGACCATTTTTGCATCTTATTTCTCCAAGCATCTAAGAAGGACTCCATCATAATTATTCCTAAATAAAATTCCATCAATGATCTGGTATGCAGCTGATTTAAGGCATAATGGTCTTCACTGTTTGGGATTCCAATGTTCTGGCAACAATCCTTCCTGAAGGTAATGAACAAGGTCTTGGTACCAAGAATATGGAGCTGTGAAAAGAGGACATACATCCATTATATGTAATTCAACTTCATTTTCCCAGTCGTTTTCTTCATTGTTTTTACCCTCAGCCATTAGTTTGCACAATCCTTTCCCTTTAACTATGGATGCTGGTTTAAATTTGAGGTCATATTCTTCTAAAGCTATTACCCAGTTGCCTCTTATTTCTCCTAATTCCTTTTGTATGAAAAGAGACCTCATAGCTGGGTGTGGAACTATTACCTTGGTCGGGTTCTTATGTATGTACAACCTGAATTGTTTTACCTCTTTGAAGACTGCATAAGCTTGTTTATCCACAGTTGGGTAATTCAATTCGGCCCCCTACAGACTAGTGCTCATAAATGATATGGAGTACTCATCTCCCCCATATTCCTTCTGAGTAAGCACTGCTGCCAATGAATCATCAGACGCAAAAGTGTACAAAATAGAATCTTTTTCAAAATTTGGAATTTTAAGAGATGGTGCATGAGCAATAGATGTCTTTATTTTACTGAATGCATTCTTCTCTACATCAGTACACTTCAATTGTACACTTTGTTTTACCATTTGCTGCAAACGTTTAACAATTTGACTGAAATATGGCACAAACCTTCACACAAAATTAATCGTCCCCATGATTGATTGCATACCTTTTTTGTTATGGGGTAAAGGGATCTGTTCGATGGCCTTAATCCTTTCTGGGTCTATGGAGATCCCTTTTTTAGAAATGATGTGACCCGGTAGCTTTCCTTCTATAACCGAAAACACACACTTCTTGGGGTTCAGGGAGATACCATATTTTTGGCAACGCTCGAAAATTTGTTTTAGATGGAATGCATGTTCTTCTCTCTTCTCTGAAAATATCATGATATCATCGAGATATACCACAAAAATACGACCAATCAGACTGTGGAAAGCTATATCCATAGCCCTCTGGAAATTAGCTCCAACATTTATGAGTCCAAATGGCATCCTTCTATAAGCAAAAGTTCCCCACCTTGTTCTGAATGTAGTTTTAAGTCTGTCTTCCTCAGCTACTAACACTTGATTGTAGCTAGAGAATCCATCTAATAATGAAAATAACTTATAACCCAAAACCATGTGCAATATTTGTTCCATGGGTGGGACTGGGTAGTTGTCTTTATCCGAAGCGTGATTTAGGTTTCTGAAATCCATACATAGCCTAATTTCTCGAAATTTCTTCCTTACTGGTACTAGATTCGACACCCATTCCGAGTGTCTGACTTTGAATATAATTTTAGCATCCAATAATTTCTCCACTTCATTCTGAATTAAAGGCTCCAGTTTTGGATGCATTTTTCTCAACGTCTGTTGATAAGGCTTGACTCCGGATCTAATAAGGATGACATGCTCTATAATATTGGTGTCATATGTTTTAATCTCTTCATATGTCTAGGAAAACACATCTTTGTATTGTTTGAAAAAACTAATGAACTTAGTTCTTTCACCTAGGGAGCAACACTTTCCCAAATTCACATATTTGGGCTGAACTTCAGTTCCTAAATTTATCATCTCAAATTGTAAAGACGAGCTATGAGTCTTGACATTTGTTGGTCTTCTGAACTTGTTTTCTAAATCAAACATCTGCTCTAAGGTCTTGACCCCTTTAGGAATAAAGTTGTCAAATTTTAATTCAGCTTGGTGTTCTTCATCATCAATAATTGCCCCTTTGAAAGTCTCATCATTCATCAAGCATTCAAGGATTTGTTGATCATCATCAAAAACTCATAGATTACTAATCATGTCTTGAACCGAAGGCCTGAAAAGTAATTCAATAGAACACTTGTTATTTGAAGGTAGAAGCCTTGCAGCTGAGGTAGCTAACAAGTCAGTTGCTGCATTCTTAAGTATAGGAATGGATACAATATTAAATGCATAAAAATTTGTCAGCAAATCCCACACTTCATTATGATAAGCTTTTAAATGAGGTGAGATGCAATGTATCTGTTTTCAAATTTGCTTTACAATTATTTTAGAATCCCCATACACTTTCAGATTTTTTACTTTTAATTCAATTGCTTTTCTTAGTCCCTGAACTAATGCTTCATATTCGACTATGTTATTGGTACATTCAAACTATAATCTACAAGAAATAAAATGTTTATTTTTCTTTCGATCAATCAGGACAGAGCCAGCTCCTGATCCTTCCAAAGTTTTAGATCCTTAAAAAAAAAGTGTCCAAAAACTATCTACTTCTACTGTACTTGAATAAAAAAACAACATCTGAAACTAAGCCTACTATTTTACAGTCAAATTCATCAGCCCATGAAAATCGAAGGAGATCGGGCTGTGTGTCTGGTGTACTGTTGGATTCTTCTCCTTGGTAATTTCCTAGTTCAAGCTCAATAAAGTAATTTCCCAACACAAGATTCACTAGTTCATTCTTACCCTCCAACTTAGTAACATTGTGCTTCATACGGGGCTCTCTTAATACTTTTATTTGATTGGGACTTCCCTTATAAGGAAACCACAGATGTGACCAATCTAATGCAAAATATCTATTTAGCTTTTCCAACCAATCCCAACTCAAAACAAGTCCATATGCCTCAGGTATGTCTGCTACTACAATATTGATGAACTAACATACCTTTTCATTTGAAGATAATCGAATCAGAACATCCTCCATTTCCCCAATTACCTTCACATTTGTTCTGTCTAACTGAATAACTTGCCAAGTAGATGGTTAAGGCTGTCCATTTATCTTTTTGCAGACTAAAAGCGGCATAAAATTGATTGATGCCCCCGAGTCTACTAAATAGTTGTGTACATTATGGTTGAAAATTTCAAAAGTTAGGAGAAATGGTGGGGTTTCGCATTTAGACTTACCTCCCACACTTACTTCACCAATTTCTTCTTCTTCAGGTTGATTGTCAGTGGGAAGCTTTTCTTGAGGTATTTCAAATGATTTTAACAATATTTCTTTCTGCTAAGGCTCATTACACATTTCAAATAGTGAGATATTTGCCTTGGCCCTCTTAATATCTTCCACAATATCATACTCCATCTTATGTTCTTTGAGATTCTTTTTTACATCATCAGTCTTCTCTTCAATGGGATTAACAGGCATGTTGATTTGCTTTGGATTTTGACTCGTAATGGCGAATTCAGGTATTTTATCAGCTGTGGTGCTCTTCTAAATTTTCTTTACATTCTTTTGAAGTCTATTGATTTTCGAGAGTACCGATCTATCCTCTTTTATCAAACCTTAACTTCTTGTTGTCACATTTTTTTTCGATATCTCCTCCTATTTTAGACAGCCTTCTTCTTTGGTATCAAACATTGAGACACAGTCCCATAAAACCAGAGCATCATCCTCTTGTTTTTCTGTGGTATTATTTCCATTTTCCTCCTCATCATCAGCTTTTGTTAGTTTAGAGTCCAATAGATGATTCATTACTAATGTCATCAAAGTGATCCATTGAGGGCAATTTTTTTTTAGAATGAGGCTGCTGATGAAAGGTGCAAAAATTATCCATACCCACCTCAGTTAAATTCATTGATGCAGGACTATGTGGAGGAGGCTTAGATTGATTGTTGTCATCTCTCCTTTTATAGTAAGGCTTATAAGATTTATGAGCTTCTTTTTCCTCTTCCAAATCTATTATTCTATTAGATAGTTTCTGCATCATTTTCAACATTCCTTCAAAGTCATGTGATTGCTCCTCCTTAGGCTTAGATAGTAATAAGGCTTTCTTACGAAAAGTTTTTTCTCCCGACTGCTCAGGATAATCTTATATGCTCTCTTTTTCAGCTTCTTCATAAGTTTCTGACAATGTAGGTTTGAATTGCATCTTGGAAAACATGGCCAAGTCAGGCCCTAAAGCTGAAGTATAGTATTTGATCAAAACCTTATTAGATGGTTTATTAGTTGTAGAAAAATTCTTAAGATAAGCAGAAAACCTTTGGGTGAAACTATGCAATTTTTCTTTTCTTTCTTTCTGTAAAGTGCACAACCCTTTCATTAGAGCTACATGAGTTTTCTGGGTTGCATATTTACTTCTGAATATTTTTTCAAATGTGTCCCAGTTTGGGATTGAGTTTGCAGGCAGAGAAAAAAACCATTAGGCTGCTGCTCCTTTCAAGGTATGTGGAAACAATATGCAAACTACATATTCATGTTCTCCAGCCCTTAGTCCTTCTATAGCTAAGTAAAATCTTTGCAAATGATCATCTACCAAAATCTTTTCACTTGGGTCAAACTTAGGAAACATTTTCTCAAAATCCTGAGATAAGTCATGCAAAGGGGGTGCCAGGTTTAAAGGTGACCTAGATCTCCAAGAAGGTGGTGGATTCGGTGGGTTGGGTGGATGATTTGCATTCATGTTTGCCATCAGTCTGGGTGGAGAATGAGGTGGTGAGTGAACAGGGGTATGAACAGCTGAATAGTAAGGTGTATTTGGGCCCACTTGATTCAAAGGTTGAACAACTTCCTGTAAGGTTGTTTCTACTAGTTCTTCGAAATCTCCAACCAACACCATGTCTTCCAATATAGGATGGTCTTTCTTCTTATATTTTCTTTTGGGAAAGACAAGAATAATTGGTAATCCTCTAATATTCTTCACATATGCCCTTGTATGTCTTCTCAGATCATTAACTACTTCGTTATCGACAGAATACAGATGCTCTTTACCCTTCTCTTCAGGAATTGGATTGGGAAACAAACTGCTTTTAGAACTATCACCGGTGGAATAATCCCGAGAAAATAAGTTTCCTCGGTTAGCCATGCACTGGCTGTCCTCCTTCTAGCACCAAAAACTGTTGAGGCTTGGAAAATCATAGGTAACAACAGTTAGGTATTCTTCCCAGTAAACATTCCCAACTAGCCCGTTACTATTTGGTATGGGGAATCCATCTGGTTTACGGTTTGGCTATCATAGTTTAAGTAACAAAAATAAAGGGTTTTACCGGTTACGGCCCGGTCCATCATGTATGTTTTTAGTTTTTTGTATTTAAGTATGAGATGCAAGTGCACACCTAAAATTGCAGATTGATAGAGAATACGAGGAGCGGTCACAATGTGATGTGCAGATTCTTACCTCTCGTCTTAACTCTCTCGCATCTAAACCACGCATAGCAAGAAAAAACTAAAAACTAACTATCTAACCTATCCCTAGGAAGCAAGATTATTATTCATCAATGCGTAATGTATTTTGTGCATGCATTAAGAAAAATCATAGATAGCTATTACTTATTTCAAAACACATGAACATTTATAGATATATGAACAACCAGATAGCTAATTGTTTATGAACAACATTCATTACTTATAGTGGAAATTTAATAGAATAAACTAGAGTGCATTCATAACAAGAAAATAGGTTCACAGAGTTAGAAGGATCTCACAGTTAATGGATAACAACTGAAAATGAATTAGTTCACATTCAACAAATCCATAGCATAACATTTGAAACCTTCCACAAAGCTTTCTCCAACAGGAAACTTGTAATTTCTTTATGCAAAAGGAAATAGTTCTTCTTACATCATACATTCACAAATCTATTTGGGAAAAAGTCCTACTCTACAACTAACTCGCCTATATTTATACAAAAACAAAAAAACCTTTGGGTTGCCCCTCGGGTGAACTTTGGGTTCTCCCAACCGTTTAATCCCACAACTTTGTCTTTTAGTGGGTGCTCATGATTTATACAATACGTTACATTTCATTAAAAGTTAATAGCACTTTTATAACAAGAGACCAGCTTGATCAATGATAAAATTTTCCTAAGCCTGGGCCTCTGCTGCTATCGAATCCGCTGGTCCCTTTTCTATCTTGCTTCTTTATGCTTCAGCCTCTTCTTTCCTTGCTGCCTCCCTTCTGCTTTGACTTTCATACATATCTTGTTTGCAGTATTTACCCTATCATGAACAGAGCAGATTTTAGACCATCTAGCGTTTAACAAAATAACACAAACTGCACTAATACATGCATTCTATAAAATGAACTATAAACAATATTAATGCATGAAAAGAAAATGATAAGGCAAAGAAAATCCTGCATGCTGGGTCCGAAAAACCTCTAAGCTCACTGTCCCACTAAAACCACAATCCCGACAGAACAAATTCTTCATCTAAAACGAAGCTGCATCTAAACTAACTCGAAACCTCAAACCCCCAAACTGCACTCTTCATCTCAGAAAAACCTTGAATCAACCAGCACCCATGGGAAAACTTCGCCATCCCATAAAATAGAGTAACAGCACAACAAAAACGGTGGGAAAAACCTACCAATAGTCAGAAGCAATAAATGCTAAGCATCGGGAATATAATCCACTTCAGCAAAAAAATTAAGCATCCGGCTCACAAACTTCTCATCAGCGAACGAAACAACTATACATCGTATGGTTAGTTCACTCAGCTGCCACAATGGTGGAAACCATATAGACTAAGGGCTCCGTAGTCAACAACAAAACATTGACAGTTGGCAACTCTAAAAGCTAAAGGTTGGAGCTCATAACCACTAAACATCGGCGAGATAGTTTACTAGAAAACTGAAACGACGGGAAATGGAGAGACAATGGGTTCTGCAACCAAGGGCTTAATGTTGCCTCCATGTTAGCAACACAAAAGATTAGTACTCCGATCAATCATCAACACCATTCCAATGGTGAAAACAAAAAACATCGCAAAGTAAAAGTTTGATCAATAAACGAAAGCATCGGCAAAAATCAGAGTTATCCATTGGCACGTTCTCTATTTACCCTCCGCAGCGGTGGCTGCGTAGAGAACTAATGCCTCGATTCACACATCAATAGAATTCTGGCAGCAATAAACAAACATAAAACATAGCGTTAAGTGCTCAAAGACCTTCGGCTGGGCAGCATTAAAAAAGTTCGTTTAACCTCCGAAACAATGGCAGCATAGAGAATTAGAGTTCAGACTCAAACTTCAACTGACCTCTGATAGCGATAAAGGAAAACATTTAGATCAAAAGGACATTATTTTTCCAATCAAAACTTTAAATTCCCCAGTCAAAATATTGGCAAACAAAAGGCAGTTTTCTGAAAATCATGAAAACAACTAACCTCAATTCAACTTCAAGTAACCCAAATTTGTCAGAGAGGGAAAAACAAAGTTCAACAATCAAAACAATCCTAGGCAAGATAACATCAAAAGGAGGGTCCAAAATTTTTTTTAAAATTGGGAAAAAGTTGCAGCTGCAATAGAACACTATGAAAATGTTCATATACATGAATATGAAATTAAAATTGAATATTAAAATCAATGATGACCAGTGCAATCAACTCACATTGAGAACAATGTTTGTAATTTTTTACATAAAAATTATATGTATGTGAGTCTATATTATGCAATATGAAATTATAAAATTATATGAATATGTAAATTTACTAAATTATACAATTTAATTACAATTATAAATACATATATATTCATACATGCCCATACAATGTACATATACCTTTATGAATTAATTACAAAATTACAATTACAAAATTATAATAAATTCTAAACTTGATTTAACACATGTACATGTATATATATAAAAATTATGAACTGGAGTTAACTATGAAATTAAATATATGAATATGCAATTTATAAAATTATACGAATATGAAATTATACTATTTACATACAATTATGAATACATATATATGAATTCAAACATGCACATACAATTTATATAAGTTTATGAATTATTTACAAAATTACAATTACAAAATTATGTTTACATCCTAAACAATTTAACACACACATATATATATAAATTATGAACTAGAACACTATGAAATTAAATATATTATGTAATATGAAATTATAGGAAAATATGAATGAAATTATATGAACTATATCACTAGGAAAAAAAATAGTTATGAATATGAAATTGCATAACTTTTAAATTAAATACCAATATCGTTAGCAATGGCATTTGATTCTCCCATCATAGCTTGATTTGCAACTTCCTCTCCTCTCAAGATTGCTCTTTTTTTCCTCTTTCTTTCCCTATCTTTCTCTCTTATTTATTCGGTGTTGATTTGATTCCTACTAGATATTTTACTTTGACACTTTTTGCTTCCCACTATGATCAAAATCAACCATCCAAATTCACACCTACAACAATATGTAAACACAATACACAATACACAATGCTAAATTTGCATTAAAACACAAACATTGTTTCAGATTGGTAAGCCAATTGTGAATGATAAAATTAGTAAGATGTTTATGTCTTATGTTTATATAGAATTTTTTTAGGAATTCAGGTGGGAAATGGTGTTAGGAAGGTATTTGAAATGACATTAATGCCATCAATGCTTAACCTCATTCCCAGCCACTTTTGTAAGATTTTTTTACAAAAACAAGACCTCAATCGAGCTATTTATAATTTTCTCAATCAAGGGTTTAACAAACCCTCAATTGAGGGTTTAATGAATGCTTGATTGAGCTTTGGATAAAACCTCTATCGAGGTATTTAAAAACCTTGATCGAGTTGCAGAGCTCGATCGAGGGCCTGAAAAACAGAAATTCAACCCTCTTACAAGAAAATCAATGTTTCTCTATGTCTTCTAGGGGTGTAAACGCTGCCATTCATCGAACACAACTGAGCGGAGTTCATACCGATAGATTCATCACTAAATCCTCTATCCATTGAGGTATCATGGATGCGTTTTGACATTCATATGGTTTTTTTTTTTTAATTAGTTCTAAAACTTACACTTAGAAAACTTGACAACAACTTCGAAGCAACTCAAAGAAAAATCCGCAGGGTAAAAAATACACAGCCCACACATCGACGCGTCGTCTTAAAAAGGGTAGTTTTGGTTTTTCAATTTTTTAAAACAGTGAAAAAAAAGCTGGGATTGACACACATGTGCATAAAATGATGCTGAAATCAAATGTGGTCACTTTTGAAAAATAATAGATAATTGTATATTGCAAAATAAATTAACAAAAAAATATGCAGACCATAATAAATTTTGTGTAGATCATGCTCATATATATTTTTTATATTATTAATGTAAGATTAAATTATTGGGGATGGACACGAGCCACTTATTAGCTTCTTCAAATTTTAAAGGTCACACAGTTCATTAAATGTAAAATTTCACACATTAAATGACATCGGAATATTTAAAAAAAATATTGTTGGGAAGGCAACGTAACATTCTACAATTTGTTTTTATACTGCAAGTTGAAATTTACATGGGATATATGTGTTTCGAGGGATTTTATCTAGCACATGAGTAAAAAATTAGGTTTTCATCGCCAAATTTGGCCAAAAAATATTACCCACCTTCATGGAATCACCCTTTATATAATGTTCAATAACTCCTCGTCATTGATCTAAATTAGAGATCGAGGGCTGATTTATGGTTCTAATTGTATTTTTAAAATTTTTTCTTTCATTTGGTCAACAACATATTTATGACAGCTTTAACTCTATCAACTAACTCAATCATTTATAGATACTAACCTATTCTTCTAGGCCATCTTTTCAACATGTCATCAACTCCATCATAGATACTAACCTATTCTTCTAGGCCATATTTTCAACATGTCATCAACTCCATCATACAACAAGCATGAGTTACATATTCCAACACTCTCCCATAATGAATACTTGTCGCAATTTTTATTACGTATGTTCTTTATTAGAGTCATATCCTCATCTTTAGTCTTTTATCTTTATATGAATTGGGTTCAGTGTGCTACTATATTTTACAAAATTCCCCTCATCATACATCACCTTGGAAATTTGTGGGCTACATTCTATTGAAGTGGTTTTGGATTACAACAAACCATACGATTTCTAGCTAACCACGAACCTCACATACAAGTGGTTTTCGATGACCTCAAATATTGTGATAGGGGAACAAATTTTCACTACACATAGTTACTTGACATTTCTTCACTATGAGCTTCATCCTCAAACTTTCTAGTTCTTTATTGTGTACATGCATAACATTGATCATTGAAGCCCATATAAAAATCAATACATGTACCAATATGCATGGGTTTCCAGTCGTTGTACTTATAATTTCTATAGGAATCATTTCACCTACACGGTTCATCAACATGCTAAACTTTATCTTTGTCCCCACTAACTCACAATGGGTTTCATCCTTGAACATTCTTCTTCTTTCTTTTCTATATGCATAGCATTCATAACTGATGTCCATATAAAAACCAATCCATCTACCAAGATACATGGGTTTCCAACCATTGTACTCACCACTTCTCTAAGAATATGTTTTACCTGCATGGTCCCAACCAACTCACGATTTGCTATTTCTTCATAAATTCCCCCCTTAATCGAACATTTAACTTCTCTTATCCATGTCAAGCTAGCATATGGGTACACATGTTAGATCCATACCTCTCATTAGGTACCCCATTTTAATGCTTCTATTCTTGCTTCATCACCAAGATATATAAGTGGCTTCTTAGCTCTTGTAGCACACTCTTCAGTGTATTTTGGTTCTCAAATATAGATGACCTTAAATGCAAGCAAAGAGAAATGCACCCACCAAAAATTCCATCAGCCCTATGTATGAGCTTGAATCAGACATACATGATTTAATGATAAGTTTTTGTGATGATTGATAAATTAGCATGAAGGAAACATACTTAAAAAAAATAGCATGCACATCAATTACTCTTTGTAAGAGGATTCCTTAAAAAAGATAAGCGAAAAGAACTAGGAAAGGATATATAACCATATCAAAACCAATGTCTTTTTAATAATAAAATAGGAAATATATGTAGAGTCTGGACATTAACAACCACATTTTGAAAAGAATGCTGAGAAAATTTAATTTAAAAGACAATGCTAGGAAATTATTGTGCATGATCATAGAAAGATGAAAAGCAATCAAAAGTTTGCAAAAATTGGGCTACCTAGCATCGAATTTCCACAATACCAGGCACTATTACAAAAACAAAACCAAAATTTATTGCAGATCATCATGCTTGAATGTTATGAAAATAATCCTTGTTCAATGAAGTCTCTCTCCAGGATTAAAATTTTGTAACTTCAACATATAGAGTTCGATTGAGTCTAGGTGTAATACCCCGAATTTTTGACCTGACACTTATGGGCATAAGTCCCATTGCATGTGATGTTGCTTTGATGTTTTATTTTGTATATTGGGAATAAGACCCCACTGCACATGAGAATGATGATTTGTTTGTTATATTGAGCATAAGTCAAATGCATATGTTTTATGTATAATATTTCATGTGTTGGGCATGGACCCTGAAGCACATAATTGATGAGATATTTGTGTTGAATATGAGCTCTGAGGCACATGAGTATTTGATGTTTGTGTTGAGAAAGAGGATCTAGAGCACATGACTATTTATTGATTGTATTGATCGAGAGACTGTATAACACATGAGTATTTGATGTTTGTGTTTAGCAAGAAGCTCTGGAGCACATGAGTTATGAAACCTTTTGTGTTGAGCATGAAGCTCTAAAGCACATGAAAAGATGAGAATTGGAAGTGTTGGGAATAAGCCCTAGATCATTCCAAGTTGATGTTGAGCATCAGCTCTGGAACATCAGATCCTTGGCCATAGTATCCCTAGGTGTATCCTACAAATACATCCTAACATTAGTGTTGAGCGAGGAGCTCTGGAATTGCACTAAGTTGTAACTCCCTGTTTCTTAGCATTGTTTATGGGCTCTGAATAAACTCTGGGAGTTACTAAAAAATTAATATGTTGAGTGAAAATGACTCTAAAAAAACATTGATGCCATCTTACCTATTTTTAAGTTCTTAAGTAAAATTTTGAATATCTGTATCTCATCAAGTACTGAAGAACTACCATGTTATATGAGGTAATCAACATGCAAGGAGGTTTAGAGTTTCCTAAACTAGTTGGCCTAACCCGTACCTGAAGGCCTTAATAAGAAGTGACTATAAGCTAAAAAGAAAAGTATCATGTGATTATGGATCATGCTATACACTACAACAAAACCTTGTGATTAGCATCTCTTTTAGCTTCCTTTTTAGCGTCCACTATCACTTTTAGTGTATTTTTCATCATTTTTTGGACAAAGTGGACGCTTTTCCATGAGATGGTGCTTTTAACGGTGTTATTTGTGTCGCTTTTTAAAAACTGGAACTATTTTGGATGCTAATTAGCATCCCAATTAGCGGCACAATTATCGTCCCAATTAGTGTGCCAATTAGTGTCCCAAATAGCATCCCAATTAATGTCCCAATCAGTCTCCCAATTAGAATCACACTTATCATCCCAATTAGCATCCCAATTAACATCCTAACTAAAGTCCAAAAAAGCATCCCATATAACACCCATAATAGCCTCCAAAAAAATGTCATGAATAGCATAGCACCATATATTAATCTAGGTTTAGCGACAGGAATTATGCCATGAATTTCGACAGGAAAAACAACCAAAATAGCACCAAGTATAGAGCTAGGAATTGTGCCTAGAAAACATCTAACATAACTCCAGGTATAGATCGAGGTATACGCTTAGAATAGTACCAAATTTTTTGAAAGGAACCGAGCTAGGAATTTCACTAGGTTTAGAGCTAGGAATTGTGTTCGAAAAATGTCTGACATAATGTCAGATATATCAATGTCAATGTCAATGATCATGATTCATGTGATAATGTCAAGGATGGATATGACGACAATAATAATGTTGTTGATAATGAGGAGATTCATGACAATGATGGTGATGATGACAATTATAATGATGATGATAATGGTGATAGTGGCAATGGTGATGTTGACGATGATTACAATGGAAATGAAATGAATGATGATGATGGTGATGATGACAATGACAATGATGATGAATAAATGAGAATGATGAAGTTGATCATATTAAAAAGTAAAGTTGATATTTCTCATCCATAGATCGTATGTGTCCTCCATGACCCTTTTCCACTAATCACATATTTTCGGTAGATGCTATTGTTACGGAGAAAAATTCCTATGGATTGGGGTACCACAACAGACAGAGTAACCGCAGAAATCAAACCTTTCCCATATGCAAGAGAAACCCAACATATAACACTAAATGATCTCGAAACATTCATTATTCCAGATGGTTGATGTAGATCCCCATTGCTTCTCCACTCTCGTTTGTATTAACAATTTTCTCTCTCAACATTCAGCAAACAAGACAAGAATGCTATATAATTGTGTTAGACCTACTCTAGCATATATAATCAATAACTATAAGCATTTAAAAGCATCCATGGATTCAATACTCATTTAAATACACATTATTGGACAGGAAAAGCTATTTCTATTAATATAAATCAGAGATTACAATAGTGAAAACCTCTGTCGGCACGTCTGTGAATCGGAGAAACTGAGTCCTCCACCTAGACCTCCACCACTTCAATCCTCCATCTCTCAATAGCAAGCTCATAAGAAAAGGTAAGATTGGGAAGAAAAAAAAGTGTTCCAAGGGACAAAGGGATGCAGACTCAAGTATAAGCTCCAGCAACAATGGACTATAATTTTCTTGCTCTTCAAGTCCTCCTTCTTCAATGTATCCAAAAGGTTCCTTATATAGTGCTTCAATGGGGTAATGGAAGGTCAAATATGAGCGATCTCAAGGCATATGGAAGGCCAAGAGACAAGTGACTCGGATCCACATCAAGGAAAACTCCAAAACTATTTGGCCTTTTGCACACATCCTGATGTACGTGGGTTTGAGGGTCATATCCACGTATATATGCGAGAATAGGTTTAAAAGTCATGTACAACAAATAATGCATGTTTTTAAAGATGATCTTGGAAACATCAAAGGTACAAAAATGGTCCATGGGATCTAAAGAGTCTGCAGAGGGACATGGAAGGAAATAAAGGTATGATCCACTATGTGTGGTAAAATCAACTGTAACAGATGCCCCCTAATGTGTGAGGTCAGAGGGGTGATATGATGGCCAAAATACATTATAAGTCCATCCCAGAAGTGGAGTGATGAAGAACCAGGTGGAAGAACTAGCCATCCGACAATATAATATAATGATCAAACTCTGCACATAACTGCAAGTAGATATAGCAGTCCTGGATACATAAGAGTACATTGGCCATGAATAGGCATGATACAAAACATGACATGTGTGGTAATTTCCACGTACGATAAAGATAGATCAGAATATCCGTGACGAAGATATACTAAGGATCATGATCTCCACAAAATATGAAGATATATAATGGATTAATATCTCCATAATGGATGGAAATATCTGACATACACTAGAATCAAGTCACGAGAGCTGAAATCTCATCAACATTGACACAATCAAGGAGGGAGCATATATGAAATGCCACCAATCTGGAAGGTCTTCTACACAATCCGCTACGAGTACATGTTCTACTATGTGAATAGAGGTGTCAAGGTCGAACATTGTAGTCTATCGTCTGATTACCGGTCATTGATGTACACCGTTAATAGACGCGAGATCACACACCGATAATGAAAATGGGAATGAAGGTACTAGAGTGCAAACTAACAAGTTTGAATAAATGTGTTGAGGTAGAACACTTGAGAGGATCCATTGATCAGGGGACATTGATGTTTCCCAAAACTGTCAATGGTGAGAGAATCTGCCACTGATGACTGCAAGTCTCAGGGCATTAAAAAATGACTCTAGATTCCTATCCTGGAATAAATGATATGAAGTCGATGGGATGAAATCTGCTGGAAGGAGGGCATTAATGCATCCCTCATCATCCAACACGAGGTACTCAATAAGGCCGTATAATGCGGAAGGGATCGATCATAAATTGCACGAACAAGTATCAGTACTGGGAATGGCTGACATGCAAAGTCAAGAGAACTCAGGAATATCCGACTTAGGTTTCAACTTCCTTCGAACAAGAGCATAAAGGCGAATGGTGACTGAATGTAGGTAGCATAGACTCAATATACAATACTGGGACATCTCTATGACATAGGAGGCATCGACAAAGGCTCCATAGGGACTGGAAGCTTAACCAGTCAGTGGAGGTAAACTCAGAGAAATGCTTACAGCTCCTCAAGTCAAACTATTAACCTAACCAATAGACATGATATGCAGTGTTCGGTTCGAAGGTGACATGACACGACTGTTGCCAAAGATAACATCTTTTCGTGTCCGGCTTTTTGGTTTTTTGATTTTTTTGGAATTTTTCAAATATTTTTCAAATATTGAAAAAGAATAAAAGTGCTTTATAGTTACAGACTAGGAGGAGGCGAGTGTCAATGGGAAAACAAACTAGTTCCAAGCAGTGGAACATACCTATGCTCAATGCAAGGACACATGTGTAGGATAATTACACTCAGGGGAAAGTACCCTCCCGCTAAAAAGGGGAATCAAGCTGCAAAGGATATATAAAATGGATCTGTGTGGCTAGACATGAGACAAGATTGGGATATATAGTTGATAATCAAAGTCAAGGAAGCTGGCATAAGGCTCAATGAGGCAGGAAAAACTCATGGTAATGCAATTACAACTTGACATGAGGGAGTCCTGGGGAAAAAGGCCAGCAAAAAGATCAAGAGGAGTATGAGGCTCTTGCGAAAAGACATGGTGATACTATACAAAGGACTCCCACACCCTGAAGGAAGAAAATATCGACATGGGAACCAAATGCAACAAAGGAGATAACTAGCGCACCCATGTATGGTCAAGCTCTACCATTCACATCATGTCACTTCTAAAACAACAAGAAGGTTATGTGACAAGATAGAATGGGTTCATACCTAAGGTTATAATGAAATGGTCATAAGGTCATGCAAAGTGCAAATGGATGTGAAATCTAACCTATATGCCAGTTTAGACATAATAACTAAAAGTAGTACAAATGGGTCAAAACCATGGTTGAAACGATGCTCAAAATGGACTCCTACATCATCAAATTAGTCCAGAACGGTCCAAAATGGTCAGAAACAGTTCAAAGCTATAGAAAGGGGGTAAAAATTTCAAAAATTTAAAAAAATTTCTATAAATAGTAAAAAATTCAAAAATTACATATCATTTCAAATTTTTACCCATTTGAGCTCAAAAATTCCAACGCAGATTTCGGGAGCTTCGTTCGGAAAAATTCGACACCGTTTGTTCCAGGTAACTTCTCATGTCCTCCTCTTCCATTTTCATGCAATTTTTTTCAATTTCCATTGTCAATTTTGATTTTTAGGCCAATCTAAAATAGTCATTTTGGCCCACATAGATCTCGGGGCTTTTTTCGCATATAGGATTGGCTATACATGGAAAAACCTCCCAAAACTGTGTACATACACGCCTGTTCTGCAAACAGTCACATATGCGGCTGCGCACAAGGTTTTTTAAGGTAAATATTGACCAAAAACTACTTTTAATGTGCAGGATGGTTCTAGAATGGAGGGAGAGGGAACATGGAGATGTAGAAGAGCCTATTCGAGGTGATTTAATGGCTCAACAAGCTCTATGTGCATGTGGGCTATATAAATTTTGGTGTCTTGGCAGCCTGAGGGCCAAACTAAGATTCCTGCAGATGCTGGTAGACTACTGGGCTCCAGAGTCAGAGTCCTTTCATATCGATGGGATGTCCCTCACTATAGAGGTGGAGGACATATATTTCATTATTGGATTGTCCTGACGGGGAGAGGTGGTGAACCTATGCTCTCGCGGGCCCAGAGGTGGCCTTACCATTGATGAGTACATTGCAGTATAATTTTTTTTAGACACAGAAAAGGTTGGGAGTCAAATCCCAACGAAATCCATCTAGGTACTAGGACTGAAGGCCATACTATTGGCACTCGGTAGGATAGCTGGTATAGCATCACTCCACCAGGCCTCATGGCCATTGATGTTCTATGCAGTGGATTGCATGAGACCCACATTGTATGACTGGAGCACTGCGCTATTGAGTAACATGAAGTAGCAGCTCAGTGACTGCAAGATGGGTAGGGTGTGAAACTTCAGTTTTGGCAGCATACTGACCACATTCTTCTTTGAGCGTGTACCAAGGCTAAGCCCTAGAGTTAACATTCCTCCACACAAGGTTCGAGATACAGGCCAATGATGTTGGGTAGATTCTATGTGCAAACTGATTTTAGGTAGGGTGTCTAACCCCTACCCAGCTGACTTCTTTCCATGGTGGTGGCAGTAGATCATTGCCATCAATGATTATCCATATGCAGGAATAGATTTATGGGGAGATCTGGACATGCCCCTACCACCAGGAGCAGCATACGGTGATATAGGTAACGAATCCCAAAGCCTCTTTTTAAATTTTTTTGAATTACTAAATTTTTTTTGTGTTTTTTGATATATTGACTCAAAAGACATGTTTTGGTGTGATGACACATAGTGACAATCTGTCATGTGTATGCAGATGTTGGACCATGACGGCCTGATGGTTTTCCTCATCATAGATGGCGGGGAAGAGGAGATGACATCATGGGTGTGGATGTGGAGCAGACACTCCAAAGCATCCACACAAACTTTTTATGCTTGACACACAGGGTACGCATGGTGCAAGTCAAGGACTTGCCTAAGGTGATGCAGTGTCAGGTGCTTGGTGTACCATGAGCATGGGTTCAGTTATTCCGATGAACAGATAGAGTCATGGTGTGCTACCACGATCAGAACCCCCCTCCTCCTCCACAGTATTAGAGACCTGAGAGTGCTTCATTTTTGCACTACCGTGTATTATATTTTGGTGTTTTAGAAGCCCCATTTTTGTATTATGACACTTATGTATTATGACGTCACATTTTGGATGTTTTAATGAAAAACTTTTATGATGATCTATTTTATTTATTTACATGCATATAAAAATGTATGTTTGTGATATGCTTATGGTCTATGAAACAAATGCTAATCTAAGACATAGTTAGCATATCAGTCAACAACTTGATTAAAAATTCTTGAAACATGAATGTATGTTATGTTGTCAAATTTATGTTCCAACAATCTGACACATAAGAATCTTCGTAATAATGTCAGATCCCTAATACGTTACAAGCCATTAAGTTGTGACACTACTAACTGCAAATCAAGAGGTACCTCAAGAGAGAGAACACCATGTGAAATGGCATCCCACAATAGCTCGATAACAGCACTATACTTAGCAACATTGTTTGAATAAGGTCATAAACACATGCCTCTTGAAGACAATACCTGATGTTACAGAGAGAAATTCCTATGGCTTGGGGTACCACAACAGACAACTTTGACTCCAGAAATCAATCTTTCCCAATATGCAATAGAAATAAGATGTCTAACACTAAAGGATCAGACCTCGTACTTTATTCCGGACGGTTGAAGTAGATCCCCGTTGAGCTTTCCAATCTTCAGCTTGAATTGAGATAATAATTCCTCAACAACAAGTAAACAATACAAGCATACTATATATCATGGTGTTAGATCTATTCTAGCATATATAATCAATAATGTAAAAGCATTTGACATATTCCAATGGATACAATATTCAATCAAATACACATCATTGGACAGGAAAAGATAGTTCTTATTAATATAAATCAGAGATTACAAGATAGATACAACCTCTGACGGCACGTCTGCGAACCGAAGAAACTGAATCCCCCACTTGGGCCTCCACCACCTCAATATTCCATCTCACGATAGCAAGCTCACTAGCAAAAGGCAAGCTTGGGAAGAACACAACAGTGGTCCAAAGGGACAAAGGGATGCATACTCAAGCATAAATTCTGGCAACAATGGACTATAGTTTCATTGCTTTCAATCTCTCTATATGCCTTCAATGTACCAAGGGGTTCCTTATATAGCTTCACAAGGGATAATGAAGGGTCAAATCCGAACGATCTCAAGGCATATGGAAGGCCAGGAGTCAAATGAGTCGGATCCATGTCAAGGAAAACTCCAAAAGGATTTGGACTATGCACACATCCTGATGTAGGCAATTATAGGAGTCAAACCCGCGTATGTATGCGGTTATCGGGGAAAAAGCTGCGTATATCATCTTTTATATAGTTTTTAGGGATGATCAAGGAAACATCAAAGGATAAAATATGGTCCATGGGGTCTAAAGAGTCTGCAGTGGGACAGGGGAAGGCCATACAAAGTGTGATTCACTTAGAGTGGTGAAATCCGCTATAACAGATGCCCCCTAATGTGTGAGGTCAGATGGGTCATACGATGGCCAAAATACATTATAAGTCCATCCCAAAAGTGGAGTGATGAAGGATCCCAAATGGAAGACCAGCCACCCAATCATCATAGTACAATGATACAACTCTGCATATAACTGCAAGTACATATAGTAGTCCCGGATACATAAGAGTAAAATGGCCATGAATAGGCATAATACATGATATCACATATGTGGTCATCGCCACGTACAATATACATAGATAAGAATCTCCATGATGAAGATATACAAAGGACCATGATCTCCAAAATGGCTGAAGATATACAATAGATCAAGATCTCCATAGTGGCTGGAAATGTCTGACATACACTGGAATCAAGTCACGAGAGCTGAAATCTCATGAACACTGGCATGGTCAAGGAGGTAGCATATAAGAGCTACCACCATTCTGGAAAGTCTTCTACACAAACCACTATGAGTACATGTCCTACTATGCGAATAGAGGTGTCAAGGTCGAACATAGTAGTCCATCGTCTGATTACAAGTCATTGATGTATACCATTAACAGATGTGAGATTACCCACCGATAATGATAATGGGAATCAAGGTACTAGAGTGCAAACTAACAAGTGTGAATAGATGTGTTGAGGTCTAACACTTGAGAGAATCCATCGATCAGGGCACATTGATGTATTCCCAAGAAACTGTCGATGGCAAGAGAACCTGCCACTGATGACTGCAAGTCTCAAGGCACTCAAAAGGACTCTAGACTCCAATCCCAGAATAAATTATCTGAAGTCGATGGGATGAAATCCACTGGAAGGAGGGCATTAAGGCATCCCCCATCATCCAACACGAGGTACTTAGCAAAGCTGTCTAATGTGGAAGGACTCAATCATAAAGTGCATGAACCAGGAATGGTCGACATGCAAAGTCAAGATAACTGAGGAATGGCCGACACAGGTTTCAACTTGCTTCGAACAAGAGCATAACGATGTATGGTGACTGAATGAAGGCAGCATATACTCGATATACAAACTGGGACATCTCTATGACATAGGAGGCATCAAAAGAGGCTCCATAGGGACTGGAATCTTAACCAGTTGGTGGAGATAAACTCAGATAACAAGTACAGCTCCTAAGTCAAACTATAACCCAACCAATGGATGTGATATACAGTGCTCTGTTCGAAGGCAACATGACTTGACAGCTGCCAAAGATAACATCTTTCCTTGTCCGGATTTTTGGTTTTTTGATTTTTTTGGACTTTTTCAGTTATTTGAAAAGCTTGAAAAAAGAATAAACTAGATTTATAGTTACAAACTAGGAGGAGACGAGTGTCATCAGGGAAAACAAACTAGTTCCAAGCAGTGGAACATACATATGCTCAATTCAAGGATACATGTGTAGGATATTGACACTCGGGGGAAAATCCCCTCCCGGTAAAAAGGGAATCAAGCTGCGAAGGATATAAAAATGGCTCTGCATGGCTAGACATGAGACAAGCTCGGGCTATATAGCTGAAACACAATGTCAAAGGAGCCAGCATAAAGCTCAATAAGGTAGGCAAAGCTCATGATAATGCATTCACAACTTGACATAAGGGGAGTCTAGAGGGAAACAGGCCAGCATAAGATCAAGAGGAGTATGAGGCTCTTGCAAAATGTCATGGCAATACTATACAACGGACTCCCACACCCTAAAGGAGAAAACGTCGGCATGGGCACCAAATGCAAATAAGGCGCTAACTAGGGTACCCATGTAAGGTGAAGCTCTACCACTCATATCATGCCACTTCTAAAGCAGCAAGAATGTTCCGTGACATAATAGAGTGGGTTTGTACCTAAGGTCATGGTGACATGGTCATAAGGTCATGCAAAATGCAAACGGTGGTGAACCTAACCTATATCCTAGTGTAGACGTTATACCTGAGATCAGTATGAACGGGTCAATCCAAAGGCTGAAATGGCACTGAAAATGGTCTTCTACATCACAAATTATGTCAGAAACGGTCCAAAATGGTTAGAAAATGTCAAAACTATAGGAAAGGGGGTAAAAATTTTCAAATATTTGAAAATTTTTCTATAAATAGTAAAAAATATAAATCATTTGAAACTTTTACCCATTGGAGCTTTGATATTCAACTGCAAATTCCAGGAGATCCAGCCGGCAGAATTCAAAACTGTTTCTTCTAGGTAGTTACTCATGCTCTCCTCATGCATTTCAATATAATTTTTGTTGATTTTCATAGTAAAATGAGGTAGTTCAGGCCAATTATACATGAGCGCTGTGGCCCACGCGGGTATCGAAGCTTTTTCCGCATATAGGGCTGGCTATACATGGAAAAGAGGCTAGAAACTGTGTACATACATGGTTGTTTGCAAAACATTCGTGTATGACGCCGCGCAAATGGATTTACAAGAATCTAATGGGTAAAATGACAATTTATCATGCAGGATGGTGCTAGAATGGAGAGAGCGTGAGCATGGTGAAGTAGAGGAAGCTGTAAGGGCTGACGTAATGGCTCAACAAGCTCTTAGAAGATGCGGACTCTACAAGTTTTGGTGCCTTGGTGGCTTGAGGGCCAAACCAAGATTGCTAGAGATGCTGGTAAACTATTGGGATCCAGACTCAGATTCCTTCAGGATAGATGGGATGTCTCTCACTATAGAGGTGGAAGACATATACTTCATCACAGGTCTATCTAGAGGAGGGGAGGCGGTGAACCTTCGTTCCCAAGGTGGACCAGGCAGTGGGCTTACTATCGATGAGTACGTAGCTGTGTACTGCTACCCAGATACTGAGAAGGTGGGAAGTCAAGTCCCCACCGATGCTATATAGGTGATGGGATTAAAGGCCATACTACTGATGCTGGGTAGGATAGCAGGCTTAGCCTCACTCCATCAGGCCTCGCGGCCACCGATGTACTATTCGGTGGAGTGTATGAGACCGACCATATACGACTGGAGTACTACACTACTGAGCAACATGAAACACCAACTCAGTGAGTGTAAGGGAGGTAGGATATAGAACTTCTGGTTCAGCAGCATATTGAGCACGTTTTTCTTTGAGCGTGTTCTAGGATTGAGCCCTAGAGTGGACGTTCCTCTCCACGGGGTTCGAGATCCGGCCCAACAATGTTGGGCAGATGCTATGCACAGACTAGGGGGTGGTAGGGTGGCCAACCCATATCCAGCTGACTTCTTTCCATGGTGGCAATGACAGATTGGTTCCATAGATGACTACCCCTATGGAGGGATAGATTTTTGGGGTGATCTGTACATGCCATTACCACCAAGATCGGCATACGGAGAGATAGGTACCGAATCTCGACTCTCACTCTTTTTAAAGTTTTTTGAGTTATTTAATTTTTTTGTATTTTCTTGATTATATGGAATCAAAAAGACATGTTTTTGCATGACAACACATAGTGACATCTACCATTCATGTGCAGATGTAGGACCACGGTGACCAGAGGGCTTCCCACGTTATAGACGAAGGGGAAGAGGGGATGACATCACAGGTGTGGATGTGGAGCGAACACTCCAAGGAATTCATACCAACTTCGCACGACTGACTCATAGGGTTCCCATGGAGCAATTCGAGGAATTTCCTGAGGCCATGCAGTGATAGGTGGTGGGTGTACCATGCGCATGGGTGCGTTTATTCCGATGGCTAGCTAGAGCCGTAGTGACGTATCATGATCACAACCCTCCCCCTCCACAGGATTAGACACCTGGGAGTATATATGTTTTGTACGACCGTGTATTATATTATGGAAGCTTTGAAAGCTCCACTTTTGTATATGACACTATGTATTACCACATTTTTGATATATATAAAAGGTTTTATGGTGATCGGTTTATCTATTTACATGTGTAAAAATGTTTATGATTAATTTATTATGAATGAAACAAATGCCAATCTAACATGTAGTTAGCATATGAGTCAGCAACTTGATTATCATTTCTTGGAATGTGTATATATGTAATACTGTCAAATTGTTATTCTAACAATCTCACACGTAAGAACCTTCTCAATAACGTTGGATCTCTAACATGGTACAAACCGTTGAGCTGTGACACTACTAACTCCGAATCAAGACGTACCTCAAGAGATAGAATGCCATGTGAAATGGCATCCCATAGACGCTCGATAATGGCACTATATTCAGCAACATTGTTGGAAGATGGCCGTAGACATACACCTCCTGAAGACAGTACTTGACCCATAGGAGTATAAATCACCCAAGCAGCAGAGGCTGAGTGCTAAGTGTGACAGCTTGCACCATCCATGAATCCTATGTAGGTGGAAGATTCCATTGACATCTGCCAAAAGAAACGGAAACTAATCACAAACCCAATCACAATAAGAAAAAGACCTAACTATGCAAAGCTGTATAATAATATACAACAAGCAACCTTGGCTAAAGATCATGCATAGTATTTTTTGAGATAGAGCCCATTTCTAGGCAACACCAAAGCTATGCCCTCGTAATCGACTAACTCATAGGCACCCTTCTCTAAGACATGCTTGACCATGTAAGGACCACGCCACATAGGATTAAATTTCCCTGCCCCCGAGGGTTCTTTCAATTGATCCCACAAAAGGACCAAGTCTCCTTCACTAAACACTCTTGGATGGATAGACTTGTGATATTGGACCTTAACGCGACGCTTATTAACCTCTAGAGCCACCAAGGTATCTTGACGCTGCTCATCAAGTTGCTCAAGGTGGACCAAATGCTCCTCCAAAGGTGAAGTGTCTGGTAAGAGTTCCATAACTAGATTCAATGAAGGAATCTCGCATTCAACTGGAAATATCGACTCCACTCCATGCACAAGATGATATGGAGAAAAACCAGTGGCAGTCTTACCCACGGTTCGATATGCCCACAGAGCAGGGTATAACATAATATGCCAATTTGTCTTGCTCTGTGCGATGGTTCGTTGGAGAATGGACTTAAGTGATTTATTCACTGCTTCAACCTGTCCATTCGCTTAGGGGTAGTAAGAAGAGGAGTGCTCTTGCTTATACCCTAACTTGGATGCCAACTCTTCCATCATACAGTTCTGAAAGTGCGAGCCATGGTCAGTGACAAGCTCTCTCGGAATCCCGAACCAAGTAATGATTTGGTTGAATACGAAGTGAGCGGCTGTCTCACCGTCGAATTTTACTGTAGGCATTGCCTCAGCCCATTTCGTGAAATAATCCATAGCCACTATAATATGATGGTGCCCCCCATCCGAAGCTAGGCTGCAATCCATAAAATCGAGCCCCCACTTGGTGAAGGGACCGACGATGATAATGGGATGTAACAGGGCAGGTTTAGAGTGCATATTTCATGTGAACACCTGACAAGGGTGGCTCCTCTTGACCACATCTACACAATCTTTAAAGATCGACGGCCAGAAATAACCCGCTCTCAAAATATTTTTAGCTATAGAAATCCCAGATAAATGACCACCACATGCCCCTCCATGGAAATCATTCAGCACAACCTCAGCCTCCTCATGAGTTAAACAACATCGTAAAATGGAATCTACCCCATGGCGGTACAAAGTATTTTTCACTATAAGGTAGTTCTTAGAGACATGACGTAATCGTCGTCGTTCATCTCGCAAGAGGTGAGTAGGGGTCCTCTGTGTTTGCATATATACTATGATATCTCCATACCATGGGTCAGATGTCGAGATTAAGAAGATGTGTTCATCAACAAACGTATCTTCCAAAACTGACTCCTCAGCCTCACTCGGGAAATTCGATATAAGCTCTGCAAAAATTAACGACTTCTTTGACTTTGCTGAAACAAACTCAAGATCGAACTCTTGCAGGATGACAATCCATTTATTATACT
Source organism: Pseudotsuga menziesii (assembly GCA_001517045.1). NCBI lineage: Eukaryota > Viridiplantae > Streptophyta > Pinopsida > Pinales > Pinaceae > Pseudotsuga > Pseudotsuga menziesii. Next base: position 933,669 of record LPNX010005043.1, on the reverse strand, counting down.
TTCCCCCAATCATCCTTCATGTGAGGATGAACTGAAACAGATTGACATGGGCTACAACCAAGGTCTGGCGAAGGAGAATATAATGTCTCAAACGTTGAACTGCATGTACGGTCACTAAAGCAAGCTTCTAAACATGAGAATAATGAATCTCTGCATCAATAAGGTTTCAACTCAGATAATATATGACATGCTCCTAGAGCTCCTCATCCTCCTGAACCAATACCATACCAATTGTCTCTAAAGACGCGGCCACATATAATAGGAAATCATGGCTATAATCCGGAGGACTAATCACTGGGGCCGATGTTAGGGCCCGCTTAAGTGCATCGAAGGACTCCTGGGCTCGCTCATCCCATTCAAAGGGAGTATCCTTCTTCAAGAGATGCATGAAGCCTCTAGTCAAATTGGAAAAATTGACCACAAATCTTCGTAAGAAGTTTGCCATACCTTGCAAACACTGAAGATGACAAATATTCTTTGGGGGAGACAACTGAAGTATTGCCTCATCTTTAAGGGATCGACTCTTATGCCCTCCTTTGAAATGATGAATCCTAATAAACGACTTGACTTTACGAAAAAGATGCACTTATGAGGATTTAATCGAACTGAATAGTGCCGGCATCTTTCGAAGACCAATATCAAGTGATAGGAATGACGCATTCTCATACGAGAATGAGCAGCGAGGTCATCCAAAAATACTTCAATAATAGACTTGAGATCGTGGAAAATCAAGGTCATTGCCCGCTGAAATGTAGTTCCGGCATTTTTAAGGCCGAAAGGCATCTTCCGATATGCAAGTGTTCACCAAGGACAAATAAATGCAGTCTTGTGTTGGTCCTCAGGTTTAATCTGGATCTACTTATACCCATAAAATCTGTCCATAAAGGAGAACACCTTGCTACCCACACACTCATCCAAAATCTGATCTATAAATGGTGTGGGGAATTGATCCTTAGGACAGGCACGATTTAAATCACGGAAATCAGTACATATTCGGATCGTTCCCTACTTCTTATCCACTGGAATGGGGTTTGAAACCCACTCCGTCAAGGGAACAGGATAAGTGAAACCGGATTTCAACAGCTTCTCTATCTCTGCCTTAATGGTGGGTGCTTTCCTAGGATTCACAGTGCATAAACGTTGTCAAACAGGCTTAGCGTTGGGGTAAGTCTTAATCTCATGTCTGACAATCCGAGGGTCAATACCTGGCATCTCATCATAAGACCAAGCAAAAACATCATGAAATTCCTTGAATAGCTCGGTATACTCAAGAATCTATGCTTGGGAACAATCCGCCCCAATATAGACATTCTCAATGGTGGCACGATTTCGAGAGATGTTGATAGAAATCGTGGAAGATATGTTCGCCATGTTCCCATCAGCCATCTGACCAGGAGAGCTTAATGGAATCACAGGACTACCAACTCTCTGACTAAGAATCTCCCTATAATCCTCATGCTCCAAACGGTCAAGCGGTGGAAGGAAATATGATCTATGATGAAGTTCCTCCCATGGCGGCTCAACACCCGACATAGCCTCGATGAGCGCTTCATCTGAAGGGAAAACCGTATCTAGGCAGTCGTGGGCATGAGAAGACTATACTACCCATGTAGAAAGCACATAGGGGTCTTCCTCTTCTGTCCACAAAGAAGAAGAACAAGGCTCTGCAACACCCATAAGATTGGCTTGATAAGCTATCATGGTTACAGGAAGCGGCACATTGGTCTCGACAGGCTCACTCGAAATACTCAGTGTAGGAAGAATCCAAGGATCTCCCATATGAGTCGTGTGAAAAGACACTGAGGTCATAGAAGTCGAAGCCTTATCGAAACAAGATCCTATCATGAGGATCGGTGCAGGAAAACTAAAGCTTCCCATGACTGATGGATACATGCCTACACCCACACTCCCAGTTGTCGGCTGAGAGTGTTCAACGACCGAAACCGAAGTTCCCGAAGATGTAGTAACAGGGGAATTCTTGAATGCCATTTGATCAATTGTTACAATCTTCTCGTTATGAGGAAAGCATACAATGCGAAACACGGAAGCAGGAACGGCTTGCATACTATACATCCAGTTTCGACCCTGCAAGAGATTGTAGTCGAGGGGTGCATCAACCACCTCAACCTATATTGCAATGGTCTTCCCTCCCAAATGGACTTTAAAGGATGGAATGATGTTGTGTGGCCTAAAATATCTCCCATCAAAAGCAGTTAACATAGTCGTTGACTTTGACAACTCAGGAGAACCAAGACCCTTCCAACAGGACAAAGACATCACAGATGCAGCAGCGCCCTCGTCAATAACAGTGCGCTTGACGATCATATTAAGACATTCTACATGTACCAAAAGCGACACATAGTAGGGCAAGCGAGGATGATGACCTGCGGTTTCAAATTTGATCACTGAGGAAGAATCATCACCGTTCACACCAAGAGCAGAAAGCAAAGCCTTCCTTTGCGAAGGAAAACTCTGAAGCACTTCCAATGCAGACATCGCACAAGGAGTATGGCCCAAATCCTCGACAACTGAATAATTCTGGGTGGCTCGGGCATTTGGATTATGCCCCGAGCGCTTAAGTACCCCCTTAGGAATGCAAGGTGTAGCTTCAGGTTTATCCGCAGGTTTCTCAATGCGCAAAGGAGTTCCTGGTGGATCAGGTTCTTTGCCTGGGTTGGGTTGTGACGATCCATAATCTTTCGCATGAGTCACAAACTTGGCAGAACGGACCATGTTAATGCACCCACGAGCACTAGCCTCTGGTGGATCATTCTCACTAGATTGCTCCTGGGACTTCGAGTTCATATTCTGGTTATGCGGTAAAGGGTTTGTTAGCATAGCTGGGCCTTGTGCTAAGAGTCTCGAAGCTTCATCAATTCTAGGGAACAAGTAAGTGAGGTGATCATCCTTACATAGCTTGCAAGGGAAATTAACCTTAGGTTTTGCTTGCTTATCCCCACCAGCATTTTGACTGTTCTTGTCATTATTGGAAGCATTCTAATTCCTATTCCCACCCTTTCGATTATTATTCTTACCCTTTTTCTTATTCCATTCGGGTTGCTGGTTACCCTTCTGGTCCGATGATTGCACAGAAAGTACACTCGCCGATTGGGCGGGTTGAGACGAAGCTATAGCTTGTCCCGAAGCAAACTGGTTGAGCGACAATTGACTAACTTGTTTTGCAACCGAATCTATAGGTTTCACACTTGCACAACCCACAATGCCATCGGCATGTGGTCCAGGTTTGACCTTGGGATCGAAACTAGAATGAGGAGCATTGGGAATAATCTCATACAACACACCGGACTGAGCATAGATCAAGTCCGGTTCCTGCGCCCTAAAGATTGCTTGTTCCTCATTCTGCACTCTAGATTTAGAAACATCCTTCGTGATATAATGCAATAAAGACTTGAGGAACCACTCGAGAAGGAATTCCAGTGATATAAAAGCTTTAATTAATCTCTTCCGTCTATGCCACTCCTGAATATGATCAGAAATATGGGTGGCTTTATCTTGCTGAAATGTCGACAAGAGTTCAGTACCAACATCATAGTGCACTGGTAGCTGGAAGTGATTAAGAAAAATCATCGCAAGATCATCAAACAAGGTAAATTCTCCCTTTGGTAACTCTATATACCATTTCGTAGCAGGCCCTGTGAGGGTGCGTTGAAATAGTCGCAAACGGATTGAGTCTTGATGTAATGGATTCGAAGAGCACCAAAGGTGAAACATGGTAATGTGTTCACTCGGATCCTCTCCCGGTTTGCCTTTGAACTTAGGTATGTACGAAGGAAGCTTGGTAGGGACAGCCAGCCAAGCCGGGTCATGAGCCACGGGATTGTTCGTAAGTCTCGATAAGTCAGGAAGGTTGAGCGTCACGAAGAAAGGGAGCTTAGCATGATGAGGTCGATGGACCGTTCCCTAGTTCACATAGGTTTGAGCACCACCATGGCCTTGGCCATAGTGTCCTCCTCCTATCTGACCTGTATAAGGTGACGTGGAAGTACCATAGTAAGGTGGACCTTGACTAGTAGGAGCTACGAAGCCATAATTAGGAGAGTAAGCAGGTTGTTGATACCCACCTCCATAAGGTGAAGAAACCTGTCCATACTACAGACCGTAATAAGGTCCATAGGTCATCGCATGTGATGTCCCATGGGACACTCTGTAGGTAGGAAGATAAGCTCCGGAAGGGGGAACATCCATACCCGAAGTAGGTATATATGCCCCTGACGTAACAAGCTGACCACTAGACGGGTGAGTATAGCCTCCCGAAGCAGCGGGTGGTGTATGAACTTGAGACACAATTGGCCTAGAAACCGCAGTACAGACCTGACTTGTAGCCATATATCGACTCGAAGGACCACATGGATAAGGTGGAGGATGTACATTTGAAGAACTCGAAACTGAGGATGAAGGAATCTTAGTAATAAGATATGTACTAGTTCCTATCGTCACTTGTCTCAGACCTGGTATCCTAATCGGATCACTAACCCTAGACCTAGGAGGGGGATGCAATGGAGCTTCCACCACTGGGATGGAAGGTGCAATGTGACTAGTACTCCCAAACCTCTCCGTAAGGTAAGGAATGGGATTTCCCCTAGGCATAGTGCTAGGCACAAAGTCGGATTCAACATGAAATGTCAAATCGTGCATAGGAAAACCAGTCGTAGCATAACTACCGTAGCTAGTGCTAGAAGGTTCAAAGTGAGTCTCAGAATCTTCCAGCATTCCATACCGGTAACATGTCAACGGGGAATCAGCCCTAGGGTGAGTAGGTCTATCATGCAAATATCCTATCTGGGAAATCACAGGACCGAACTCAGCTAGTTGAGGTGAAGAATTGTATGTAGGAGTAAGTTCCCCATCGTCAATACGAACAGGAGGAGGTGGCTTGGGAATAGTCTCTGAATGATCCTCCATGGTGTGTGAATCAGTGTGTGACATAGTCTACCTAGACTGTCTAGGTCCCTCTCCCAAAGGAGGAGGAGAAGTGGAAGGTGGAATTCCTACTAACCGACGAGAACGGTGCGGAACCGCACTCGAATCCACAATGACTCAACAAAAAGCAAAGACTCTCTATTTACGTAAACCCTAGGCCAACTAGCGTGCACAGAGAAATCACTAATAAAATCTAAATCCAAATGCAAGCAAACAAGGGCTGGATAAGTGAGCTCCCGAATGAAGCAGGTATGTCTCGCCTAGGAGAGGCCTGAGACTCCCATACACAACAAGCAGAGGTATGTAACCAATTATTGTGGCCCTCAGCTTCAACGCGTATAGCGACTGTGCTGTCCAACCCCAACCTAGTCGGGACACATGCAGAATAACCTCTACAAGTACCCCCTTGATATCCTAGGTAAGGTCACTAAGGTCACCTCAATATAATCAAAGCTCAGGCAGACAGTCACAGGCGGGATTGACCATATGGGCAGGGTAGCAAAGCCTGAAACTCTCGAAAGAGCCCCCAGATACAAATACAATCCTGTAAATATCACCGGTACTAGTCAGTTATGACTAGGGGTCATCCCAATCAATAACCACTCACTCTGCCTCATGCTTAACTCCCGTTTGAGAGGAGGATCCTGAGAATGATGGTTATACCAAGGATTTCACACACTCCTTGGACAGACACCTAGATGTTGTTGTTTAGTGATCTTGGAGAATTGACTTACAATGAACTATTCCAAGATCCTAAAACCTAAGCTTGTTGGTGCACCCTAGAAAAGAAAAGAGTGTAATTCATTTTAATTAGCGTTGATTTTAGTTGGCTTTATTACTCAAAAATAGGATATGGTCGTGCAACTAGTGGTGTTATGACGCAACAGAAGTAAAATACACACCATAACAATCAATGCAAATGCATTGTGTCCATGTAAACAGGGTATGATACTACGTGAAATGAACAATTCTTCTTCAAATGATGAATGCAAATTTTCCTATATGAAGTCCTAACTAGTACTCCAAAGAAAATCTAGATCTAGTGCAAGTACAATGCAAAGTGCAAAATGCAATGCATTATGATAAGCAAATGTTTTTGGATTTTTTGAAAATATAAGAGATGCAAAAATTAAAAGAATGATTCTACCAACCCTAGAATCTGCAGGCACACATAGACATCATTCAAGCAAATTACTAAGGTACAAGAACTCTAATGCACTAATCTCAAACAAAAAATTGAAAATGCCATGACAAGAACCTTCCTAAAAAAAAAAATTAGGCTAAAAAAACGTTTCCAGTCAGAACCAGAGGTCAAAATAAACTCAGGCAATGCCAAAGGAGACTCAGCAACTAACAGCATTCACCCAATAACCAATTAACTTCCACAAAAATTGAAAAATCTAGGGTATACGGGATTGTTCGTAGTAAACCCGCGTGTATATGTTGAAATCACAAAGGAAGCCAAGTGTATACACGACTGTAAATCAAAAACCTGCATACAGGAAGAAAAGGTGCATTAAAACAAGGCAAACAGACAGGCTGAGACAAACTTCACTCCAATCAGAATCTACCAGGCATACATGCCCCCAGACCTGACACAGAAACAAGAGAGAAAGAGCAATTCAAATACATTGAATGCCGAGAAAATCACCCCCAAAGGACAACTACTAGGAACTCCCCAGTGGAGTCGCCAATTCTGTTACAGAGAGAAATTCCTATGGCTTGGGGTACCACAATAGATAGCTTTAACTCCAGAAATCAATCTTTCCCAATATGCAATAGAAATAAGATGTCTAACACTAAAGGATCAGACCTCATACCTTATTCCAGATGGTTGAAGTAGATCCCCGTTGAGCTTTCCAATCTTCAGCTTGAATTGAGATAATACTTCCTCAACAACAAGTAAACAATACAAACATACTATATATCATGGTGTTAGATCTATTCTAGCATATATAATCAATAATGTAAAAGCATTTGACATATTCCAATGGATACAATATTCAATCAAATACACATCATTGGACAGGAAAAGATAGTTCTTATTAATATAAATCAGAGATTACAAGATAGATACAACCTCTGACGGCATGTCTTCGAACCAGAGAAACTGAATCCCCCACTTGGGCCTCCACCACCTCAATCCTCCATCTCACGATAGCAAGCTCACTAGCAAAAGGAAAGCTTGGGAAGAACACAACATTGCTCCAAATGGACAAAGGGATGCAGAATCAAGCATAAATTCCGGCAACAATGGACTATAGTTTCGTTGCTTTAAATCTCTCTATATTCCTTCAATGTACCAAGGGGTTCCTTATATAGCTTCACAAGGGATAATGAAGGGTCGAATCCAAACGATCTCAAGGCATATGGAAGGCTAGGAGTCAAATGAGTCGGATCTATGTCAAGGAAAACTCCAAAAGGATTTGGACTATGCACACATCCCGATGTATGCGGTTATAGGAGTCAAACCCGCGTATGTACGCGGTTATTGAGGAAAAATCTGCGTATATCATCTTTTATATAGTTTTTAGGGATGATCAAGGAAACATCAAAGGATAAAATATGGTCCATGGGGTCTAAAGAGTCTGCAGCGGGACAGGGGAAGGCCATACAAAGTGTGATTCACCTAGAGTGGTGAAATCCGCTATAACACCTGACCTGCAGGAGTATAAATCGCCCAAGCAGTAGAGGCTGAGTGTTGAGTGTGGCGGCTAGCACCATCAGCAAATCCTATGTAAGGGGAAGACTCCATTGACATTTTCCATAAGAAATCAAAGCTATTCAACATACCAGATCACCATAAGAAAACCTAACTATGCAAAAAACTATACAATAATATACAATAAGCAGCCCTGGCTGAAGATCATGCATAGTATTTTTTAATATAGAGCCCATTTCTAGGCTTGTCCAAGGCTATCCCTTCATAATCCGCTAGCTCATAGGTGCCCTTCTCTAACACATGTTTGACTATGTAAGGACCATGCCACAAGGGATTAAACTTCCTTTTCCCTAAGGTTTATTTAGCTTGATCCCACAAAAGGACCAAATCACCTTCACTAAACCTCCTCAGATGGACAAACTTATCGTATTGGACCTTAACGCGATGCTTATTTACTTCTAGAGCCACTAAGGCATCTCATCGCTGCTCTAAGTGGACCAAACGTTCCTCCAATCCATAAGTGTCTAGTAAAATCTCTATAGATAGCTTCAACAAATGGATTTTGCATTCAACTGACAAGATAGACTCCACTCCATGTATGAGTTGATATGGAGAAAAACCGGTGGTAGTGTTAACCATGGTCCTGTAGGCCCACAAATTAGGATATGACGTGATGTGCCAATTCATCTTGCTTCGTGCGATAGTTCATTGGAGAATGGACTTAAGTTCCTTTGTTCACTGCTTTAACTTATCCATTTTCCTGAGGGTAATAAGAAGAGGAGTGCTCCTACTATACCCTAACTTCAAGGCCAACTCTTCCATCATTCTATTCTGAAAGTGCCTACCATGGTCAGTGACAAGCTCTTTTGGAATGTGGAACTGAGTAATGATTTGGTTGAATATGAAATGCATGGATATATCACCATCTGATTTAACCATGGGCATAGGCTCAGCCCATTTTGTGAAATAATCAACAGCCACTATAATATGAAGATGCTCCCCAACCAAAGCTGGGTTGCAATCCATGAAGTCAATCCCCCACTTGGTGAAGTGATATACGGTGATAATTGGATGTGGGGCAGGATATGAGCGCATATTGCATGCAAACACCTGGCAAGGGTGACACTTCTTTACTGCATTGACACAATCTTTGAAGATCGATGAGCAAAAATTTGCTCAATAAATGGTGTGGGAAAATTATCCTTAGGACAAGCACGATTCAAATCATGGAAATCAATGCATATATGGATCGTTCCCTGATTCTTATCAACCGGAACGGGGTTTGAAACCCACTCCGTCAAGGGAATGAGATAGATAAAACCAACATTTAATAGATTCTCTATCTCGGCCTTAAAAGCAGGTGCTTTTCTAGGATTCACTGCACATAAACATTGTTGAATGGGCTTCACATTCAGATAGGTCTTAATTTCATGTTCGACAATACGAGGGTCGATACCTAGCATTTCCTCGTATGAGTAATCAAAGCTGTCAGGAAACTCTTTGAATAGCTAGGTATACTCTCTAATCTCATCAGGGGAACAATCCACCCCAATGTAGACATTCTCAATTTTTCCAAGATCGTGAGAAATATTGATAGGAATAGTTGGTGATATATCCGCCATGTTCCCATCAGCCATCTAACCAAGAGAGCTTAATGGAACCATGGGAGTACCAATCTTCTCGCTAAGAATCTCTCTAAAGCCCTCACACTCCAAATGGTCAAGATTGAGAAGAAAATAGGATCTATGATGTAACTCTTCCCAAGGTGGCTCAACCCAAAACATGGCCTCAATAATGGCTTCATCTGATGGAAAAACATCATCAAGGAAATCATGTGTGTGAGCGGACTCAACTGCCCATGTAGGAAGCACATATGGTTCCTCCTCCTCCATCCGTGAAGAGGAAGGACTAGGCTCTACAACACAATCAAGATTCACTTTATATGCTATCCTTGTTGTAGGCAATGGCACGTCAGTTTCGATAGGTCCATTTGAAGGACTTGGTGAAGGAAGAATCCAAGGATCTTCCATATGGGTAGTGTGAAAAGACACCGAATTCAATGAATATGAAGCCCCACTGAAACTAGATTCGATCATAAGAACAGGTGTAGGACAACTAAAGGTCCCCATAAGGGATGGATACATACCTACACCCACACTCCCAGTTGCCGACGAGAATGATTGATAATTGGGATAGAAGCTCTTGATGATGCATTAACACTCGGTTTTTTGAATGGTGTCTGATCAATCGTAACAATATTCCCATTAAATGGAAAGCATACTACTTGAAATAGAGAAGAAGCTATGACTTTCATACTATACATCCAATTTAGATCTAGTAAAAGATTGTAATCAAGGGGTGCATCAACCACCTTGACCTCGATCGCAATGGTCTTCCCTCCCAAATGGACCTCAAGAGAAGGAATAATTCGGTGCGGCTGAAACAATATACCATCAAAGGAATTCAACATGTTAGCGTATTGAGACAACTTGGGAAACCCAAACCCTTCCAGCATGACAAAGACATCACAGAAGAAGCAGTGCCTTCGTCAATCAAAGTGTGTTTGACGGTCATGTTAAGACACTTTACATTAATCAAGAGAGACACATAGTAAGGAAAGCAAGGCTGTAGTCCCATGGTTTCAAATTTGATGACGGAAGAAGAGTTATCATCATTAACCCCATGAGTAGAAAGCAAAGCTTTCCTTTGCGAAGGACAACTCTGAAGTACTTCAAGTGTAGGCATCGGAGAAGGATTTTATCCCAAATCCTCGATAACATAATAGTTCTGGGTGGCTCTGGCATTAGGATTGTACACAGAATGCTGTAGGACTCCCTTAGGAATGTGAGGTGTAATATCAGGTTTATCCATAGGGTTTTCAATATGCAAAGGGCTCTTGGTTGGAATGGGTTCCTTCCCAAGCTCTAGTTGTGATGAACCATAGCCATTCGTATGAGTCACAACCTTAGTAGCACACACCATGTTGATGCAACCACGACCAGTAATGGCTTCCAACAGATTTTGATCTTTACCAGACACACATTGAGGGTCATGGGTCCTCGAGTTCATATTTGGTTATGGGGTAAAGGATTGGTCAACACAGTTGGGCCTCGTGCTATGAACCTCAAGGCATCTTCCATACGAGGGCACAAGTGAGTTAGGTGGTCATCTTTACACAATTTGCAAGGAAACTTAACCTTACATTTAGACTGCTTGTCCCCCCCAGCATTGAAGGCATTCTTGTCATTAAAATTGGCATTTTCATTCTTGTTCCCACCCTTATGAGTGTTTTTACCCTTTTTCTTATTCCTTCCGGGCTTCTAGCTGCCCTTCTGGTTTGATGATTGCACATAAAGTACATTCACCGTTTGGGTGGTTTGAGATGAAGCCATGGCTTGTCCCGAAGCAGATTGATTAATAGACAATTGAATCACTTGTTTCACAACCGAATCCATAGGTGTGGTACTTGTAAAACCCACAATGCCATTGACATGTGGTCCAGGCTTGATATTGGGATCGAAAATAGAACACGGAGCATTAGGTATGATCTCATATAATAGTCCAGATTGAGCATAAATCAAATCCAATTCCTGTGCCCTAATAATTGCTTGATCCTCATTCTGGAATCCGAATGTAGAAACATCCTTCGTAGTGTAAGGTAGCAATGATTTAAGGAACCACTCAAGAAGAAATTCTGGCGGTATGAAAGCTTTAATCAACCTCTTCCTTCTATGCCACTCTTGGATATGGTCTGAGATATGTGTGGCTTTGTCTTGTCGAAATGTTGATAAGAGTTCTGTACCAATGTCATAGTGCACGCGTAGCTGGAAGTGATTGAGGAAAGTCATAGCAATGTCATTGAACAAAACGAATGCCCCCCTCAGTAACTCTATGTACCATTTCACTGCAGGCCCAGTGAGGGTGCATTGAAATAGTCTTAAATAGATTGAGTCATCGTGTAAGGAATTGGAAGAGAAACAAAGGTGAAAAGTAGTGACATGTTCACTAGGATCTTCTCCTACTTTGCCCTCGAATTTGGGAATGTCTGAGGCAATCTTGTTAGGGACAGCTAGCCAAGCCGGGTCATGAGATACCAAATCGTGCATTAGTGTCGATAAGTAAGGTAAATTTAACGTTGTGAGGAAAGGTATCCTAGGTTGAGCTGGTCTATGCCACGCTCCCTGATAGTTTTGGTTCATATAAGGCTGACTACTATAAATACCATGGCCTTGGCCATAATATCCTCCTCCTGTTTGATCCATGTAGGGCTGCATGGAAGCATTATGATGTGGTGTACCTTGACTATGTGGTGCTGCAAAGCCATAACTAGAGGATTAAGTGGGTTGTTGATACCCGTACCCATAGGTTTGATAGCTCTGTCCATACTATGGTCCATAAGATTGTCCATGAGAATCTCCAGATGATGTCCTAGGGATGTCCCATGAGAAGCTCCATAATTAGTGATATGGGGAACTCCTTGCGATGGACCATGAGACAATCCAGAAATAGGAATATGACCTCCTGAGACAACAGGAGGTACTTGACTCTGAGATACTACTGTGCAAGTAGTTGCAGTATGAACATGACTAGTAGCAACAATCCGACCCGAAGGACCAGGGGAATGAAGGGGAGGAAGGGTTGTCAAAAATGCATTCGAAGGAGTAGGAATTGAGGACGAAGGGACATGTGAAGGGATGTAAGTGGTATTCTCTATGGTCACTCGTCTTGGTTCTAGTATCCTCATATGGCTACTAACACTAGGTCTAGGATGGACATGTGAGTTAGCTTCCACCACCAAGATGGAAGGTGCAATGTGACTAGTGCTCCCAAATATCTTCACATGGAAAGGAATAGGAGTGCCCCTAGGCATAGTGCTAGGTTGAATTTTTTACTCGGCATGATGTGTCAGATCATGTGTAGGGATATCAGGCATGCCATAACGAACATGACTAGTGCTTGTGGGTTCATGATGAGTCTCGTCACCTGGAAACCAATACTGGAAATCTATGAATGAGGGGTCATAACTCAAATGTGAAGCATCATATCCAAGAGTAGGATCTTCCTCCCCAACCTCTTGAGGTGGAGAAGACATCTCAGGAATCTCATCCTTGTGATCTCCCATCATGTGTAAATCAATGTGAGAAGTAGTCCACCCGAACTATTTGTTTGTCTCTCCAAAAGGAGGAGGAGATGTGGAAGGAGGAAGTCCTACTAAACGACGAGAACAACGAAGTGCCGCACCTGAATCCACAATGACTCAAAAAATTCAAAAGACTCTTTCTAATTACGCAAACCCTAGGAAAAATAATGTGCACCAAGCATGCACCTATACAATGTAAATCCAAATCACAAGCAAACAAGGGTAGGATATGTGAGCTCCCGAATGAAGCAGGTATGTCTCACCCAGGAGAGCCTTGAGACTCCCATACACAACAAGTGGAGGTTCGTAACCAATTATAGTGCCCCTCAGCTTCAACGCATATAGCGCTTGTGCTGTCCGAGCCCTACCTGGCCAGGACACCTGCAGAATAACCTCTGCGAAGTACCCCCTTGATAACCTAGGTAAGGAAACTAAGGTCACCTCAATATAATCAATTCTCAAGTGGACAGTCACAGGTGGGATTGACCGTATGGGTAGGGTATAAAAAACCCAAACTCCCAAAAGAGGCCCTAGATATGAATACAATCCTGGAAATATCTCCGGTGCTACTCAGTTATGACTAGGGGTCATCCCAATCATTAGCCGCTCACACTGCCTTGTGCTTAACTTCCTTGTAAGAGGAGGATCCTGAGAAACACTAATTATACCAAGGAATTTCACACTATCACCTAGACAGACACATACATGTTTCGTTTAGTGGTCTTGGAGAATTTACTCACAATGAACTATTCCAAGACCCTAAAACCTAATCTTGTTGGTGCACCCTATAAAAGAAAAGAGTGTAATTCATTTTATTATGCATTGATTTTAATTGGCTTATTACTCAAAAGGGCAAATGATCATGCAAGTAATGGTGTTATGATGCAACAAGAAGTAAAACACACACCTAACAATCAATGCAAATGCATCGTATCGAATGAAAAATGGGATATGCTACTATGTGAAATGCAAAATTTTCCTTCAAATTAAAATGCAATCATTCCTATATGAAAATCTAACTAATACTTCTTCAAGCAAACCTAGTGCAAGTACCATGCAAAATGCAAAATGCAATAATGCATTATGATGCAAAAAAGCAAATATTTTTGTATTTTTTGAATTAAAATGAGATAATAAAGCAAAAGAATGACTCTACTACCCCCAGACTCTACAAGCACTATTAAACAGCACCCATGCAAAGCACTAAGGTAAAAGATACCTAATGCACTAATCCCCCCAAAAAAAATAGAAAATGCAATGACAAGAACATTTTCAAAAAATTTCAAACTAAAAAGCATCTCTGGTCAGAAATAGAGGTGTATATAGACTCTAGAAGCATCCAAGAAGACTAAAAAATCATCAAAACTCACCCAACAACAATTAATTTTCCCCACAAAGGAAAAACTCAGGGCATACGTGACTGTGAGTAGAAAACTCGTGTATATACGCGGATATCCCACTAAATACCGTGTGTACACGTGACTGTGAAGACAAAACTCGCATATAGGAAGAAAAAGAGATAAAAAAGAAGGTAAACAAACAAGCTGAGACACAATTTACTCCTATTAGACACTACCAGGAAAACATGCCCCCAAACCCGTCTCAGAAACAAAGAAATCAGAGAAATTAAAGAACATTGAATGCCAATAAAAACCCCCAAAGGAAATGACTAGGAACTCCCAGTATGGTCGCTAATTTGATTACAGAGAAAACTTCCTATGGCTTGGGGTACCACAATAGATAGATTAACCACAGAAATCAATCCTTTCCCATATGCAAGAGAAACAAAACATCTAACACTAAAGGATCTCGAAACATACCTTGTTCCGGACGGTTGATATAGATCCCCGTTGAGCTTTCCCACTCTCGCTTGTATTAACAATTTGCTCTCTCAACATTCAGCAAACAAGACAAAAATGCTATATAATTGTGTTATACCTACTATAGCATATATAATCGATAACATATAAGCATTTAAAAGCATCCATGGATTCGATTCTCATTTAAATACACATTATTGGACAAGAAAAGATATTTCTATTAATATAAATAAGATATTACAATAGTGACAACCTCTATCGGCACGTCTGCGAATCGAAGAAATTGAGTCCTCCAGCTAGGCCTACACCACTTCAATCCTCCATCTCTCGATAGCAAGCTCACAAGAAAAGGAAAGCTTGGGAAGAACACAAAGTGCTCCAAGGGACAAAGAGATGCAGACTCAAGTATAAGCTTCGGCAACAATGGAGTATAATTTTCTTTCTCTTCAATTCCTCCTTCAATGTATCCAAAGGGTTCCTTAGATAGTGATTCAATGGGGTGATGGAAGATAAAATCCGAGCGATCTCAAGGCATATCGAATACCAAGAGACAAGTGACTCGGATCCACATCAAGGAAAACTCCAAAACTATTTGGCCTTTTACACACATCCCGATGTATGCTGGTTTGAGGGTCATATCCGTGTATATACGCAAGAATAGGTTTAAAAGTCGTGTATAAAAAATAATGCATGTTTTTAGGGATGATCTTGGAAACATCAAAGGTAAAAAAATAGTCCATGGGGTCTAAAGAGTTTGCAGAGGGACACAGAAGGCCGTAAAGGTATGATCCACCATATGTGGTAAAATCAGCTGTAACAGCTATATCTTATGCCAAATGTAATGATGAATAACTGATGACAATGTCAATAATCATGATGATGATGATGATTTCAAGGACAATGGAGATGATTATGACATGAATGATTAGTATAACGATGATGATAACTATTGTGATAATCAAGATGACAACGTGATGATGATGATGATGATGATGATGATTATGATGATGATGATCATCATCATCATCATTTCCATCATCGTCATCACAAAAAAAATCATCACTGTCATTGTCATCTAGTTCATCATCGTCATCATTTAAAGCATATGGGATATGGTTACCATTTAAAGCATGCATAAAAAGTGGGATATGGTTACAATTTTAAGTATTCATAACTTATAACTATGATTAAGCACATTTTAATCTTGGATCTTGTAGTGAAAATGGGTTTATTTACCTATACCAACACTTTCTTATAAGGATCATCATCATCATTCATGTTATTCTCATTGTCATGATCATTTTCATCATCATCATAATCATCATCATCATCATATAATTGCATCAATATTGTCAACTTCATCGCCATTGCCATCGTCTTCATCATCATTATTTATATCATCATCATCGTCATCATCTTCATTATTGTCATTGCCATCATAAACAACAACATTGTCATCATCATTATATAATCACATCATTGTGAATGCCATTATCATCAAATCAATTACATTTATTGTGTCCACTTTAGCACCCCAAATCAATTACATTTATATTCTCCTTATGCTAGGTTGTGTAGGTACGAAACTAGGTGGAGGGATGAAAATTATCGAAACCCTTTGGCATCATTTCTCATCGATTTATTTAAATTTTGGATTTGTAAGGATTGAAATTTATCCATTCACTTATGATATTGTTTTATATTGTATTTCATAGAATCCCTAATGATGAAAATTCATATGGTTAATATTTGAGAAACCTATAGTTAAAGGGTGATGGAATATTATTTTTCATTAAAATCTATTTTTTCATTTGAAATTTCTTCATTAATCACTTGGAAAAATCTTTATGTAGGGACGTCTCCATTAAGTTCCATACATCCCCATCAATTTCATAGAGAACCCATATGGCCTAAGACATGACGTATTTTCCTTATACAATGTCCTAGGAATTCAAAACCATTTGCGGATTGTTATACCTTAAAAAATATCCCCCTTACATGATAAATATACTTTATTCAAGGATTAGTTGTGTATTCATGTCTTATGCATGGCCCTTCAACCTTGAAAACTAATGTTACGATATACGACACAAAAAAAAATTGATAGCTCAATAAATTGTAGTCCTCAAAATGAAAATATTTACATCTAAAGAAATTTTATCCCTCTCGATATTAAATAATTTATTTGGACCATTTAAGAAATTCTTGTTGCTAATCCAAATCCATCCTATTGGACTTACAATTGTCATTAGACCAAAACCTGTACAAGTTAATCTCTACCACAATCAGCAGAGTTAGGATCTTGGGAGGCGGTTAGTCCATGTCACGAAACTCACAGAGACCAATATATAAATAAAAACTACATATTAAATAATACGCACAAAGCTGACAATGATATATTGATAATATTAATACATAGTATTATCATGATAATGAGAGAGAGCAATTTCTAATCCACCAACTTGCATAGGATTTATACTTGGCCTTATACCTTGTTGCATTTCATGCCATACATCCACAAACTCGAACATATAATTTAGTAAGGATTAAACCTTAGTGTGAGCTATACTAACTACACTTTTACCCACATGACAAATAATAGTTAGCTATAACTAAAAATATTAATATAAATATCACTTTGTAATTGGATCACTTAATTACAAATATGGTTACATTTAATGCCACACATCTATAAATTGAAACATATAACTTACTAAAAGTTAAACCTTGATATGAGCTATATTAAATCATTAGACAAACTATAACCAAATAACTAGAATCAACAATATTAATTCAAATATCACCTTATAAGTGGTCCATATAAGATTTTTTCTAAAATATAACCTTGGACACGTAGAACGATGCTCTACAATAAAAGAATGATAATAAAATAACACAATATGATTCATTGTCACCAGAATCTCAATTCAAAAATCCATATTGTTTTCTTGGCGAAACCTCAAAAAGTACTACCAGAGCATACAAAGACTCATGTCCCCACAGACCGAAATGTCATTGGTAAATATCTTCATCGGAATAACTCAACGAACATCAATCCCTGACCTAATATTTTGTGGAATCAAAATTGATTCTGATCCAAGGATATTTCACCAATATTCAACTAAACAAACAAGAATAATGGGACATGTGTAGGATATTTCTTGAGAATTCAAGTGCCAAGGACTGTAACCAAAACAATGGAAAGAGTAGGTCGAGCTAGTCGAGGCATTTCATTAGAGAAACGGTTGTGGATAAATTCAAGTCCTATGGTGGAGAAAAAAGGTCTAGTCCCTTCCAAAAGGTACACAATACTTGTGGAAATTGAACCCAATAGATAGAACAATTACACTCACAAAATTGCTAATCAAACATGCAAAGTTCACACCAAAGGAGACTGAAATTGCAGCATAACACTAATCTGTATTCAAAAATTGTACAATATCCAACCTTGTGAAGTAATAGGCTTCTGCAATATATAATTGCATGATAGGATCAAATGCATAAATATGCCATTCAAAATAGTCAAAAAGAAGGCTTACTAAATCTAGTCAAATCCCCCATAGATGCATAAAGAAGTTTCCAAATCTATGAAGATGCTCACAAATTTGCTAAGCCAAGTGGGAAATATAAAGAGGGATGGAAATACAACTCATACATGCTTTTATTTGGAGAAAAGGAGGGAGGATGATGTGGGAAAAAAACAATTCAACTAAACCTAGTCTAGCTTTTCCTTTTTCCTTAAATCAGAATAAAACAAGGCAGCTTTTTAGAAAAAGAAGATATGCACTTTGGAGGATTTGGAATAAATAATACATACTAAATTTGGTTTCTAGGATGTTTCCCAAGTGATCCATGACTCAATTTTAGCATGTGTTAACTTCTAGGACTTGTAGAAGGAAACTAGCATAAAATGGAATCTAGGAACCCAGGTAATAAGATAAAAATAATTAAGTTAATGTCTAAGGTAGGTAACTATGCGTTTAATATTATAAAACCCCCCCTTAAGCCTGAATTTATGAGTAAATATCATAAAAATATAGGGCCTAGAAACAAGGCATAGTGACCCTTTACATACTGCTTGTCCATAGAACAGAGGAAAGAGGCAAAAACCCAATGGGAAAATCCTCCCTTAAACATGGACAAGAAAAATAAAATTTTGGAAATATTGTCATAAATCATGCTTCATAGCATGATCGGCAATCCCTAGCAGTGATTTGAGATCGCTGAAGGTCTCTCACAAAAACTTTTGGTGAAGATGTCTGGTACTTGTTTTGAAGATGCACAGAAACGTAGATCAATGGTGCCATCATGCACAAGCTATCTGATGTAGTGCATATGGATCTCAATGTGCTTGGTCCATTGACTCTGAACTGGATAACTACATATTCGAATGGTTCTTTTATTATCACAGTAGAAAATAGTTGAAAAATCTGATTCAAAGTCACATTCTCCAAGTATCCCCTACAACCACAAACATTGAGTTGCTGCATTTACAACTCCTCTATACTCTGCTTCTGTAGATGAGAGTGCTATGGAATTTTGATTCTTGCTTGACCAGATAATTGGTCCTTCTACAAGCATGAACACATATCCTGATGTAGACTTTCAATCTATGTTGTCACCTGCCCAATCACTGTCAGTAAACCCAATCAAATCAATATCATATTTTGCTTTGTAGAAGATCCCATGAGTTCTTGTTCCTTGAACAAAGTTTAGGGTCCTTTTGGATTCCCTCCAGTGGATCTCATGAGGATGATCCATGTATCTCAAATCCAACCTAACTGCATAATATAGATCAGGTCTAGTGTGTGTAAGATAAATCAAACACCCAATCAACTGCCTATACAGTGTATTACTTACCATAGGAGAAGAACCTGCTTCTTCAAGCTTAACTCCTGAAAGGAAAGGATTCTTGCTTGGCTTGCAATATTTCATGTTGAATTTGTTCAGAAAATACAAAGCATAATTGGACTGATGTACTTTGATTCCATGTTGGGATTGAGCAATTTTGAGACCCAAGAATTGGCTCAACATTCCCAAATCTGTCATAGAAAATGCATGGTTCATTGCATCCTTCAAGGAGGCAATATCTTTATTTGAACTTCCTGTAATCATAAGGTCATCCACATACAAGAAAATAATCATCAAAGAACCATGAATCAACTTTAAATAGACATTACAATCAGAATTGCATCGAACAAAACTCAGTGATAGCAAAAATCCATCAATCTTGTCATACCAATCCCTTGGGGCTTGCTTGAGCCCATACAATGATTTCTTTAACCTGCATAGTAAATATGGATTAGAGACAAACCCTTCAGGTTTCTGCATGTAAATATCTTCATTTAGATCTCCATTTAGGAATTCACACTTCACATCCATGTGATGTACCTCCCACAACTTTGAAGCTGCAATGGCTAGAGCTAGCCTTATGGAGTCCATCTTTGACACTGGTGCAAAGGTTTCATTGTATTCAATACCATGTAATTGTGAGTAGCACTTGGATACCAATATTTCATTATATTTCAAAGGTGAACCATCAGCAGTAAACTTAGTCTTGAAAACCCACTTACATTGAACTAGCTTCCTCCACAGGGGAAGATCAACTAGTTCCCAAGTGTTGTTCTTTTGGAGCAAGTTGAATCCTTCTTTCATGATTGTTTTCCATATTGGATCATGTGCTGCATATTCATATGTATGTGGATATTATTCAACCATTATATATCACTTCTAGAGGATCTTTCACACAAAGGGCACTCTCAAACTGAGATCTAGTCCTCCTAGTGTCACTAGGATTTCCAGTTAGTTCCCCAAATGCATGAATGGTATTTGCTGCCCATTTTGGTCTTGTAGGACTGTTAGGATATGCAATCAAATAATAATTATCAGAAATATCAGAATCAACAAACTCATTAGTCTCTTCACTTACAGTCAATGGATCTGGTGGTGAAGAAGACTCTCCAACTTCAACTGCTACTAAACGCTCTTCTTGGAACTAAACACTTCTTTCAATGAAAAATTTTTTAGTGCTCAAGTTGATCAGATTGTACTCTTTTGAATCTTCAGAATACCCAACAAATAGGCACTCTTATATTTGGGGCTGCAAATCCTTCCTCTTTTCAGTTGGAATTCTAGCCCAAGCCTTTGAGCCAAAAATCCTAAAATGAGTCACATCTGGCTTGTACCCACTCCAAGATTCGAAATGGGTCATACCATCAATATGCTTATGATGAAACCTATTCTAAATGTAGGATGCACAATTTATAGCCTCGACCCAAAAATTTGGTGGAAAAGTCTTGGCCTCCATCATGCAGGTTGCCATCTCCTTTAGTGATCTGTTCTTTCTCTCAGCAACACCATTTTGTTGTGGTGTGTAAGGGATTGAATGATGCATGTGAATACTTGCATCTTTACAATACTAAATGAAATCAAACTTGACATACTCACCACCATTGTCAGATCTGAGGATCTTGATTTTCCTCCCAGACTGGTTTTCAACCAAGGCCCTAAAGACTTTGAAGAGGTCAAAAACTTCAGACTTATGATTTAGTAAGTGAACCCAACAATACCTAGAAAATTCATGAATGAAGGTTAGTGCATATTTGTCTTGACTCATGTACATATGAGGAAATGGACCAGCAATGTCACTATGGATCAGCTCAAGAGGTGCAGAGGTTCTCTCATGACTAGCTTTCTTATACTTGTGCTCTAGGTGTTTTCCTAGGATACAACTTTGACAGAATCCCTTAGAAAACTTGATCTTTGGTAACCCTATGACCATATCCTTTTCACTCAAATAAAAAGACACTTGTAGTTAATATGGGAAAATATTTCATGCCAAATATTGCTTGATTCATTAGCATGAATTAGAAGAGCAGAGGGGTTTGAGTAGGGTAGAAAATGGGAAAACTTGTATACCTTCGAAGTGTGATCTACAACATCTTTTGCTACGAATTTACCATTCAAAATCTCAATGATTTCAACATCATCATGGGAGAAGATGACATCCTTTGGGGACGCAGTATGATTCATATGATACACTGACAAGAGATTAGAGGAAAAACCTGGAACATACAACACATTGTTGAACTTACCATGGTCAAGATCAATCCTTCCCTTCCCCAAACTGTTAGTGAGAGAGTCATCTCCCAAAACTATTGGTGGACCTTTCAACATGTCAAGTGAGGAGAATGTATCTTTTGTCAAAACCATATGTTTAGAAGCTCCATAGTCTATGATGAAGCTAGGTGATATTGATGTGCCAGCAACCAAGGCACGTACTCTCTCTCTGTCCTCTAAATTTGATCCTCCTTCCCTCTTCTTTGAGAAATCAGGAAGGGAGATATTATTCTTCTCTAGGAGTTGGGTGAACATGTCAATTTTCTTATTCATACAAGAGCTCTCAAGATGATAGCCCTTACTGCAGTATGTGCACTTGCTGATTTCTCCTTTGTTCTTCTTCTTCTCGGAGTTCTTCTTGGAACCTTGGGGTTCCTCTTGAGACTTGTTCTTGTCTCTCTTTTTATCAGGTGGATTTTTATATTTTTTCTTGCTTTTTGAATCCACCCTTGAACCTCTAGCAACTAAATCTTGGTCTTTGGAAGGTTTGATGGTGCCCATCATCACCAACTTATCTTGCTCCTGTGTGAGGGATTCCATGAACTCTGCAAGCTTAGGCATCTTCTAGGATCGAGCTGTCAACTTGGTGGCATGGGAGGTCAAAACAAACACTGAATAGTCAGGACCAAGCTTATAGAGTATGGGAAAAACTAGTTTCTATGCCTTCTTTTCTATCCCACACTGTTTCAATTGCAAAACAAGGGCCTTAAACTTGGACAAGTAGAGTTGCAATGATTCGAAGCTATTGGGAATCAAAGAGATCATCTCATTCTCAATTTGATGTCCTCTCATCTCATTTGTCTTTCCAAAAATATATTCTATATTCTCCCACACTTAATTTGGTGATGTCAATCATTCAAGATGGAAGAGGAGGTCTCTTGAAATGCTCAGACACAAAAGACCACAGGCCTCATCCTTCCTGTTGTGCCATTTAATTTTCTCTACAGCTACATTAGGCTCTACCTAAGTTTATATAGTCAACCTATAGAGACCTTTCGATCTCAACAATATCTCCATCTCAGCTTTCCACTCAAATAAATTTAATGGATCCAAGATGATCTTCTAAAATTGGTCCATAGCTCATAAACTGTGCCCTCCATTCAGCAGAATGTGCTCCTAGTCAAGATTTCAAACCTGCAATAGCAATAAGGAAGGAGAGAAATTGATATACAAAGGCTCTAATACCATGTGGAAATTGAACCCAAGATATATAACAATTACATTCACAAAATTGCTAATCAAACATGCAAAATTCACACCAAAGGAGACTGAAATTGGAGCATAACACTAATCTGTACTCAACAAGTGTACAATAGCCAACCTTGTGAATTAATATGCTACTGCAATATATAATTACATGAGAGAATTGAATGCATAAATATGCCATTCGAAATAGTAAAAAAGTAGGCTTACTAAATCTAGTCAAATCCCCCATAGGTGCATAAAGCAATTTCCAAATCTATGAAGATGATCACAAATTTGCTAATTCAAGTGGGAAAGCTAAAGAGGTATGGAAATACAAATCATACATGCTTTTATTTGGAGAAGGAGGGAGGATGATGTGGGAAAAAAAAATTCAACTACACCTAGTCTAGCTTTTCCTTTTGCCTTAAATCAAAATAAAACAAGGAAGATTTTTAGAAAAAGAAGATATGCACTTTGGAGGATCTGGAGTAAAGAAGACATGCTAAATTATTTTTCCAGGATGTTTCCCAAGTGCTCCATGACTCAGTTTTAGCATGTGTTGAATTCTAGGACTTGTAGAAGGCAACTAGCATAGAATGGAATCTAGGAACCTAGGTAATAAGACAGAAATAATTAAATTAATGTCTAAGGTAGGAAACTATGGGTTGATTATTCTAAGAATACTTAATTATTTAATCTATATTTTATAACAAGATTTAGGAGCTCTAAAACCTACAATCTTCAAATTACCGTAATATATTTTTCCATACAAGAATTAGTAAGAACTTTGGGAAATTAAATTTACAAGGTTTGTTCTCTTAGCTCCAATCATAAATTTTATTTGAACCACACTCTAATAGCTGACGAGAAATTGGTATCTGCTGATTTTTAAATTTATCAAAGTTCATCTATTATTTCAATGGCATAGTCACTGCTAAGTGCCTTTATAAAGAATCCAGTCGCATAGTAGATTTGTAGATTTCAATGGCTATTCATGTTGAGATATTGGCCTAGTATCCAAACATTGAAGACTATAGTGCAAGGAAAACATAATAACTAACAAAATCAATTATTCAAACAACATTACTGTTAGTAGTGTGAATCTGAAGGGCGTAACCTGAAGGTGTTAAATAAAATCATGGAAGGACGAGTACCCAAAGGCTTATATTCATCAGAAAGGATGATGGGAGGAAGAGGCTGCTCATCCTCTACATCATATAGAATGCTCTCCTCGACCCAAATAAATCCTCGCATAAAACCAGGATTGAACTTTTTATAGCTAGTTTTTGTTTTCTATTTTTAGAACATATGCTTATTTTCAAAACATGGTTTTTCGTATTGCTTTAAAATTTTGAGTTTGGTTTTTAAATTCTTTTGATATCACGCTTATTCTTATTTTTAATTTTATACGTTTTCTTTTTAAATTTACTTTACTTAGTCGATTTCATAGTTTTAATGGGATTATAGGGTGTATGTATTTATGAAAGGTTGTAAAGAGATATCATAAGGTTTTATCAAAGGTTGATTACACAATTTAGCCCATTGTTTTTAAATTTTTTGGTAAAAAACCATTAATCAGATATTCTTGTAGCGCAAAGATAGAAAACATGAACTAGAACGCTACAAGAAAGTTGTGGCCTTCAAAAAATTGTAAGTTTGCTCATGAGTTTTAAAATTTGCAAATGAGAGGAGTTTGTTCACATTTGTAAAGGAGAATGATACGTTTTTAAGCATTACCAATCATTTAGACAAGTGTTTGAGTTAAGGAAAGAATGATTTAGGTGAGTTGCAGCTATCCGAAAGGTGGGAAATATAGATCCTCAAACATCAATGATAGTGCATGATGGGAGTAATTTGATTTTAGTTACAAATTTCTTGAGTGTGTGAAAGCTTATAGATATTGCATTGATACTTGGAAGTCTATGATTAAAAGATATTGTGATGAAGGTGGTTAGGAGTTTAGGGTTTGCAGAGTAATTGATAGGCACATTCATGGCAGCTGAAGACAGAGCTACGAAGGTTATTGGACACCTGGTAATACAAGATAACATATTTTTAGCTATTGAAACCATTATTGCGAGGTATGCAACTGATTGCTGACATCATCCATGAATTCGGGATTGCATTGACAGGAAATTTGTGATGGGTGTTGATTAAGAAGTGCATCAAGTTTACGAACCCGATTTTTGCTTAATTTATAATCTATTTTGTCCGTTGAATTACTCTGAAATACTTATCATTTTTTTAAGGAAAATTCATATCTAGGGTTCTAAATTTTCTCAACTTCTAGTTTACTATTAAAGTAACATACTTTCAAAAGGTTTGAGCTTTTTTATGAAGGAGAAACAGTTACGGTTCAATACAGAGAATGAAGAGAAGTGGAAAGATGAATAGGGATGAGCCTTCAGACATGACATGGGATAAAACTTTCCCTGAATGTGCAAAATTGTTTCAAGAAGTAGGCTGGTTTTGATATTTTGATAAAATTGATGGCTATCATTTAGATGTTACATATGGATTCACTTGAGGATTAGAAAAAGACATAGTCTTACTTAATACCCTAAAAATTGAATTGAATAGATAATTAATATGAAAGGCTACATAGATTGCTGATGAGGGTGAGTTTTGGTTCAAGAAAGTGCTTTTTTCTTTTAATTTAGAGAATTTTATGCTACCCAATTTTGTTGCAGGTTGGGGTAAGGGGGTACATATACATAATTTTAAACCAGAATGGAGAGAGCTAATCAAGATCTTGCAGAGTTATATGACTTGTTAGGGAAGATATGCCTCTTTATTTAAATATCACATCAGGTTTTTACAGCGCTTAAGCGAGGAGTCAAAGGTGAATCTTCCTTTCTTATTCCTTAAAAGTTTGCAGAAGATGTCAAACTGAGTAAGGGAGAATCAAGATCACACTAAGCAGTCCATTTTTCATCATGGTTTAATAAAATTGTTTATCAGTACTATGCTACAGAAGAAAGGAAAGAATAGGGATTATTTTTTGTTCTGGTCAGGGTTTCAAAGTGAAAAGGAAGACCAGTAAAAAAGGAGACAGGTGAATAAATCCTAGATCTTTGTTAAAAAATTAAATAAAGAAGTCATAATTGAAGTAGAAGAAGAGACTACACAAGTGAGATCTTTGACACAGGAGGTTGAAGAGCTTGAAGGTGGACAACGAAAAAGACTGATGAAGATGATCTATTGAAATTTCAAATGTAGAATTTAGAAGATGTAGCAGAAATCAATGAAGATGATGTAGTAAATACCCTTAACGAAGATCCAAACCAAGAAGAAGGTAAATGTATTTTAGAACAAGAACAGACTCCTACATAGGTACATGAAGAAACAAGGGAAAGACCAGTGCTTGATAAATTCAAGGTTGACAATACATAGAGCTTGAAAGAAGGGTTTGAAGAAAAGCTGGCCATACAAGGAGTTAAAAGAGAGGTTGTTCAACTTTCATCTATTAAACATCCAGGAAAAACTTTGAGTATGTTGGGAGAAGTAGGAGTAGGCTAGAGACCTAAAACCATACCTAAGAACAAATTAATTTTAAACATTAAAATTTTTTTAAATCCCAAGCTAGCTCAAGACAAAATTACAATATTATAAGATTCTTCTTCTTAAGAGGATTTAGAAGAGGATGAGATCCCTAATGTGAAAAAGGTCAAGAGTAAGAAGAAAGATTCCTTGATGGTTAATTCATCCTCAGTAAAGATCAAAATTCCTAAACACTTAGATGGTTTTTAAAAGAAAGAAAATATCATCCCTTAGTAGGATGATTCTATGAAGCATCATTCAGTGATGTTAGCAGCATGTACAGGTGAAGGAAAAATTTTAGAGCCATCAATCCAGTGCAATTTTGAAGGTGCTAAGTCTCCATATTTTCCTGTAATAGTGACAGCACAATAGCAAGAAGATGATGAGGAAATTTTTAAGAAATTAAATATCCCTTGGATGCCAGAAGGAGTGTCTTCATTTTAAGAAGGGAATTGTATAGATTCTGAGAATGAAAATATTCAAAAAAGTATCAAGCAGTACAAGCACCAAATAGACTTTCTGCATGAAACAAATGAGGGATTAGTAGTGGAAAATAGAATATTAAGAGAGGATATAGAGGATATTAACAGCCATTATCAATAATTTATTGTAGTTTCGAAGGAACCATTGAAGAGGAAAATGTAGACACAAAGCTTATGTGCAGAGCTGAACCAGACTATTCAGGAAGTAACTCAGCAAAATCAACAATTATCAAAGAGATTTGAAGACCTAGAAGCTGGGCAGTAGAGAACCAGAAGAAAAACTCAATCTTTAGAAGGAATAGCCCTTTTAGCTGAAGCTTCCAAAGATCTTTAAAAGGCTAGTGATGACATATGTCTTTAGTTAACTTTTGTAAAGACTTTAGTTTATTTTGGAAATCTTTTAATTTACTATTGATCTATAGTTTGACCTAGAAGGTAGTTATTTAGTTA
Source organism: Pseudotsuga menziesii (assembly GCA_001517045.1). Taxonomy (NCBI): domain Eukaryota; kingdom Viridiplantae; phylum Streptophyta; class Pinopsida; order Pinales; family Pinaceae; genus Pseudotsuga; species Pseudotsuga menziesii. The sequence goes on along the minus strand of LPNX010005043.1, from coordinate 906,330 downwards.
GATAACTATTTTTTGGATGTAACCAAGATAAAAGTAAGACATTAGAAGGAAAATGTCACATGCCCCAATTTTTGCAAAAACAATATTATCTTATTTGATTTTATTTGAGGACAATATGTTAAATTTTATGCTAAGTTGTAATTGATGACTCAGCAGAGTCAAGGATATTTAATGTAATTATGAATATTTCAATTATAAATAAATAAAGGTGGAGACAACAGCTTAGGAGAGCTGTTAAAAGAGTGTTCACTGGTCAAATTAGTGGAGGAGACTGGGTGGAGAGAAAATAGAGATGTGGCAGCATCCTCAAACCACTTCCAACTATTGCAGGTGGCAACCTCCCTACATTTGGGGTCATGATTCCCCAAGAAAGTGGAATTAGAGCAGGTGGCTCAATTAATGACAAATGACCCAAAAGACCTAGGCAATCTTTATAGAAATACCCATTGAAGAGAGCTAAGGCTGCTCATTGTAGAGAAGTGCTCATTCAGGTGAATGTACTTCAGAGAAATTCAATGGAAGGGAATTGTGGAAAGAGTTTGAGGGGTTAACTACTAAGTGACCTAGTGCATATTTTCAGCTAAAGGATCTTACTGTTGAGTGCAGAGTGTTTACTGAGTCATTGGACTAGTCTATTATTTGCTTGATCCACCAGTTCTTAGCCAAGAAGACTAAGAACAGGCTCGAGGGTCCTAAGGAAGCATTGTTTGAGTGCTCTATAGGAGTTTGGTAGGGAGGAATGGCCTCCTAATGTTGTGATGTCCATCCTAATAAGGTTCTACATTCTTTTGTTTTACTGTACTAGATAGTTAAATGTAAATCTGATTATTAAATGAATGTTAAATATTTAGTTGTAAAATGTTAGAGTTAGTAATCTTTTAGATTATTGAAGGAATGAATCTGAAATAGATGGAAAATAATTCTAATCTGCGTTTTTCCACGTCTGGAAGGACCAGACTGTACTCCATCACATACATAGTATTTAAAGTAGATGAAGCAAATTATAAGGGACATAAATGATTAGATATGTTATGCATTTTACAATAGCAAGTAATTTATTTCAGTATGTAGGTTATTATCAAAAAGAACAATAATCTAGTTATCTATGTTATTGTTTTACAAACTGATGTATGTAAATATATTGGAAAAGAAATAGCAGTAGCTTAGTACAGGTAGAAGGATTATTATGTTAAGAAAATACCTTAGTAGATAAATGATGTATTCTTTTTATTCAAGTTAGAATATGCATGAGAATAAACTGTGTTATGTTATCAATATATTCCTTTGTGTTTTATTTAATAACTATTTGTAAATGCAGTAGAAGAGATACAGTCAAGCTATTTTGGTACATTCACTTAAATAGGAAGTAAACTATAATTACTTAGTTCATTTACTTATAATATTAACTAAAGTAAGACTAATAATTACTATAAACAAGAAGGGTTTTATGGAAAGTATTTTAAATTATCAAGAACAGACTAGTTACCGAGTTGATGTTTACAAATAACTCTAATAAAATTATTTCTAACATTTCAGTAAAAACAATAACAATATGATAATAACTAACATAAAAATAAATACCTATTTAAGAAAGAACTGTTTTAAATTCAACAACAGGTTATACATGTAAGGATAATCTACAAGGTCGAAACCCTTATTTAGAAATCATTATTATAAATAAAAATATATAAGCTACAATCCAATTATTTCGATTATTTTCTTATAAATAAACAATTAAATCACAAGAGACTGATTACAGTCCTTAAGGACAGATAAAAGATCAAATATATAAATATCATTTAAAGTTTTCATAACACACACCTGTAACATTATTTAAAAGAAATTTAACAAGTAACAGAACCTAATAAATAATAGACAAATCAAAAGATTTATTTTAAATAAGGGTTCATTCAGGAAAAGCCTAGCTCATATTTCCTGAGCCAACAAATAAATTTATGACTGAGTTACAATTTTAAAATATTAACAAGAATCTAACTAAAAATATAATAAACAATAAATCATTATTTCACAGTCAAAGAGGGAAAAAACACTAAGTTACATAGAGTCTCAAAGTATTTTGCAAAACGTGTCCAAGCTCGAAGGAAACCTTTTAAAAATTAAACCCAATGTATTGCTCAACAGGCCAAAAGGCTATAAACTTAAACCATGTACAAAAACCAGATCTGAGACGGTGCACCAATATCATGGTATGGGTTTAATAAATGAAACTAACATACTTTATATCAAAACCTAAATCATGGTAAAATCGTTTAAAGACAAGAAAAGAGAATTTACTAGTCATAGCATTGAGCCAGAGTCATCTTGCTGTAAGCGAGGGTTTAAAACAAAAACAAAAATTATAAACTGAAGACTAACAATCCAAGACTGGAAAAAAAAAACCATTGCTGTAATTTCTTTCAACTGCAAACTTTTCCCCTAAGATCTGAACAAGCAGGAAGAGCCACTTTGTAGCTGAGGCTTACCCGTAGACTGAACACTGGTCCAAATATGAAGTGGATTCCTTCCAAAGATAAGGAAAACCATCACCTGCATTTGGAAACCAAATCATCAGTTAAAAACCTGAATGTAGATTCGTAACTATAAATTTTGATAGCTTACAACTTCGTAAAAATAATTCATACTTGTAATGACGATAACTGAGGTCATGAAGAAGGAAGACCAACACCTCAAATAGTGAAGCCCTCATTTTAACCTGAGAAGGAGGTAGATGGATTTGAGTTACTAACCACATCGACAACTAAAGCAAGAGCAAGCAATGACAGTGGCCACACCATGACTTCAACACTAAACTACTGACTGTGTACAACACTACCCTCACACACAACAAAGTTGAGTTGTAGGAATCAATTCATTCATGAGGTGTGAACTTGACAAATTTCACCCTTAGCAACGACTCTTCAAAATGCACAGACAGTGGAGCTAGAGGCGATAAACTATGAGCTCTCATGGCCGCAGTGAACCCAACAATGTAGAGATCGAAACCCTCTCTGAACAATGAGAAATAGGGTTGCAAGGTAAATCTTATAAGTCATGTAATGCATGGTGAGGAGAGTTCCACATGCCCACAAATTTATCCACTTCAAGGTGGGTTCATTTGTATAGCTCCACTGCCACATTTCAAAATGAATAATTGTTAGTCATTTACACTATGCACATAACGATAATGTATTATATACATGAAGTCAATATCGTATGTGTTTCAATGGAGTCAACCCTTGATAATGAATGAGGAGTGTATTATAGTTTAACCTATTATTTTAAACCTTGAAATTATCTTGGAAAAGAACCATTTTGTTAATTGGAATCAATACCCTTGTTTCTTAAAGATCATATGACCTTTCCTAATCAAGCTTATAAGAAAAAGATCAAGAGATTAATAGAATTTTTGAGCAAGTGTGTTAATGCCTTATTTTGACATTTTTCTTATATTCATGAACTATGAATGTATAAGCTTGGAGAAATGGATTTAAATCAATAAGGTGTATATTGATATATTTAACATTTGACGCTAGAATAGCTCCTACTCTTTAAGTAACCTACAGTACTGGATGTAGGATAAGATATCTTATAAGTACATGATCTTTGGTCTCCATAATTTGTTACCAAGCTCTAAGATGAATTGAACCAAGGTTAGGTTGGAATTTGGAGTTTAGGATAGTAAACTATCTAGGATTTTATTGCATCACCTTTACATAGAAGTAAATAGTAGGGTAATGTAAAGTTGTCGCATTATGTTGATCTTGAAGAAAATGGGAATTCAAGTCACAACTTGACGATTTTTATGCAGAAGATACTTTATAATTACAAGCGATGTTAAGCTGATAAAATTACTATACTGAAGCCTAATTAAGATAGAGATGAAAAGTACATAGTAGGCTTATGTTCTGAAAGGCTTAGGTCTATTTCTATAATGATAAGCAATGGTTTAATTATTAAATAATAATAGCAATAGACTCTTATGTCAAAGAAAGAGTTATGATACAAAATCATGAGCTCTATTAAGAACTAAGAATAGCTTAGAGTAAAGTTAGAAGGAGGCGTTATCTATCTTAAAGATCTATCTGTTAAAAGACAAACAGTAGGGTGATGGCAATAACCCTTATGACACAAAGATTAGGTAATATCATATGTGTGAATCAAGAAAAGAAACATTACTTTACCTTGCAGGACCTTAAGTCTTCTAAGAAAACTTTTACTCTAGTAGTACTTTTATGTTAAAATAAGTATATCTGGTTTAACGCCTTCATAAACTTTTACTGGGTCAAAAATTTACCTTTCAAGCTTGTAAAGATCCAAAAATCTAGCTACGTCAGTAATCACTAAGTCATCCCTAGCTAGAAAGTAACTCCTCACCTACTTGACATTCAAACCATTCATACAACTAAATATTTGGATGCATATTATTCACATCACATATCAAAATTAAAACAACATTAATCTTTATGTGTTAAAGTTAATGGTTACTTTTAATTATCTATTTCATTTCTTCTATTAGCTTCTAGCAGTTACCTAACTGCAACTGTAAACATTTTATGTTATCACAAAATTTTAAATTTTTGTGAAAATTTGGGGTTTTGACATGTGGTATCAAAGCACAAGGTTCAAACACTAGGCCTTGATGAATCCCAACTAGCTTTTATGAAACAATGATTTGAATTATTATGCTGATGTATTTTATTTTAAATGTTATTCAACAGAGAAATTGTTTCTGAAGTTTAACAAACGGGTATGGAAAGGTTGGAGGAGTATGCAGAGGAGGAATCTCCATTTACTGAACCAGAAAACTTACCAAGCAATCCTATACCAGAAAATTTAACCACCAATTCCTCAGAACTGTTACAAACTGTAAAAGACCTAAAATCTGAAATGGAATCTGTAAAACGAGAGAATGAAAGGATTCTGAGGGCTTAGCAGGATCTGAATGAGATCCTAACAGAAAGGTTTCAAATGGAGGGTAGGGGTAGAAGAATTGAATCAGAAGATACAAGTCATCAACATAAATTTAAAAATATGAAACATACTAAAAATGAAAGCAGTTCATCTTCAGAGGTGTTTGGTGAACAACATAAATTGTATTCTACTAGTGATAGTAGTGATGACATTCATTATAGTAAAAAGAGGAAATACAAACCTTATGAGGAAATTTCTAGGGAATTCAAAAAGATAAAACCACCAACATTCAATGGAGAGACTGAGAAGGGGGAAGAAGCGAAATCCTGGTTATCTGGGATGAAGAAGTACTTTCAGATATATAACTATCCTAACCAATTAAAGGCTAGAATGGCTATCTACAATCTCTCAAGAAAGGATAACATTTGGTGGCAAGACTTGAAGAGAGTTAAGGTAATAAAAGAGAAGAATGTAAATTGGAGTACCTTCAAGAGGTACTTTAAAAAGAAATTTATGTATGGGCAATACTACGAAGAGAGAGAAAAAGAGTTTTATGAGCTTAAATTAGGATCAATGACAATGAAAGATCTAAATAGCAAGTTTTTGAGTCTACGTAGGTATGTGCCATACGTTGTAGATGAGAAACCAAAGGTACAGTGATTTCTCAGTTGTCTACCTTACCATATTAATTACAAGATTGAGTATGACAATCCAAAGACTTTGGAAGAATCCATGAGCAAAGCCAACTTCTGTTATGAACAGAACCGGAAGAAAGAAAGCATGGCCAACTGGAAGGCCAAGAATAATAATAACCAATATGATCAAAAGAAGAAATATTTTGTGCCCAACAGAAATTCTAAGAACAATAAGGCCATAAATTTTCTTAGCAAATTTTTTCCAGGAAATAAGAATAATTCACCAAGCAATCAAAATAATTCTAAAGGTAAAGAATTTTCCAATAACCATGGTAATTATACCAAGAAATTTGAGCACAAAGAACCTATAAAGTGCTGGGAATGTAATGGCCCACACTATGCTTCAGTCTGTCCTAATTGGAAAAAGACTGTTAGCAATATTCATACCACACAGGAGAAGATGACTCTTGGAGAATTAGCGAGGACTATGCCCATAATCAATGTAGCCTTGGAGAATTGACAAGCAGAATATCAAACTTCCATGGTGGAAGTAGAAGGTATGATAAACCACACCCCTATAACTATTTTAATTGATCCTGGATCTAGTCTCAGTTATATTGCACCTAAAATGGTAGAAAAATGTAAGTTACCTGTTGAAAAATTTGAAAATTCTTGGTTAGTTCAGTTAGCCACTGGTGCTACAAAGAAGGTAACTTATTTTGTAAAAGAATGTGTAGTAGTTATGGATCATTTTGAAACTGTTGTAAAGATTAATGTATTTCCTCTTGATTCTTATGATTTACTTATCGGTATGGATTGGTTAGAACAAGATAGGGTAATTTCTAATTGTTTTGATAAAACCTTTACATGTATAAACAGTGATGGAAAACTTGTAAGTGTAAAAGGAATCCCTAGAAAAACCACTATAAGGCATATTTCTGCTCTACAACTTACGAGAGTTGTTAGGAAGGGTTGTAAAGCTTATGCAGTAACAATAATTGATGAGGAGAATCTAAATAAAATAGATAAATTAAAATTGGAAGACATACCAGTCTTAAGAGAATATGTTGATGTATTTTCGGAAGAAATTTTTAGACTTCCTTCGAAAAGGGAATTGGATTTTACCATTGAGATGGTACCTGGAGCAGTACCTAGCCCAAAGGCCCCTTATCGAATGAACATACTTGAACTTAATGAATTAAAGTCCCAATTAAAAGAACTAATTGATAAAAAGTATATTCAACCTAGTCTGTCTCCCTGGGGGGCACCTGTCATCTTCGTTAAGAAAAAGGACTGAACCATGCGACTTTGCATAGATTACCGTCATTTGAATAAGATGACCATTAAAAATTGATACCCGTTTCCCTGTATAGATGATCTGTTTGATCAACTACATGAAGCCACGGTGTTTTCGAAAATAGATTTAAGGTATGGATATCATCAAGTTAGGATTAAAGATGAAGACATATTTAAGACAACTTTTAGAACTTGAGATGGCCATTACAAGTTTGTCGTCATGCCATTCAGGATTACTAATGCCCCAACTATTTTTATGTGTTTAATGAACAACGTTATGCATAAGTATCTAGATAAATTGCAGTCATGTTCATCGACGATATATTAATCTATTCAAAAACTGAAGAAGAACATAAAGAACATTTAAAAATTGTTTTGCAAGAGTTATGAGATCATCAACTCTTTGCAAAGTTTAGTAAATGTGATTTCTTCAAGGATAATATATAGTACTTAGGTCATGTGGTGACCAAGGAAGGGATTTCAGTAGATCCCGAAAATATGAAGGTGATCAAAGATTGGCCGGTTCCTAAGGATGTAACTGATGTAAGATCTTTCAAGGGAATTACCGGTTACTACCGGAGGTTCATTGAAGGTTTTTCGAGCATCGTGAATCTGATAAATTCTTTGCAAAAGAAAGGAAAGAAGTTTGATTGGAACCAGAAATGTGAGGAAAGCTTTAAAAAGTTAAAAACTTTATTAACCAGTGCACCTATTTTAAGAATAGCTGATCCAAATAAAGAATTTGTAGTGTGCACTGAAGCCTGCAATGATGGCTTAGGCGGTGTTCTGACTCAAGAAGGGCATGTTATTGCCTATGATTCTATAAAATTAAAAATTCATGAAAAGGATTATGCAACTTATGATATGGAATCAGCAGTTGTTATACATGCTCTAAAGATGTGGTGACATCACCTAATTGGCAGAAAATTTATTTTAATGACTAATAATAAAGGATTAAAGTATCTGTTAGATCAACCTAATCTAAATGCTAGACAAGCTAGGTGTCTAGCTTTTCTAAGCGAGTATGATTTCGAAATCTAGCACATTAAAGGTAAAGAAGATAAAGTTGTTAATGCATTAAGTAGGAATGCAAGGCTGAATTTTATAGTAGTTATCAGCACTTATATGACAGATTTGGATGAACAGCTTAAAGCAAGAATAGAACAAGATGAAATTTACCAAAATTTACAAGCCAAAACTAAAGAAAATCCAATAGAAAACTTAAGTAAAGGGTACAGTTTGAATGAAAAAGAATTTTTACTGTATAAAGACAGAATGTATGTACCTAATGTACCTAATGTTAAGCTATTAATTTTGGATGAAATTCATAAAAATCCATACTCAGGTCATCCAGGCTATCAAAAGACTATAACTATGTAAAGAAAATAATATTATTGGCCAAATATGAAGACTGAATTAGAAGAATTAGGTTGCTAAGTGTTTTGAATATTAGCAGGTGAAAACTAAACATCAACACCCAGCTGGATTACTTCAGACATTACCCATCCCTAGATGGAAATGGGAGATAATTAGTGTCGATTTTGTTACTGGATTGCCTAGAAACCAGAATTTAAATGATTCTATCATGGTAGTAGTCGATAAGTTAAGTAAAGCAGCTCACTTTATACCTATTAAAACTACATATAAAGCTGTAAATATAGCTGATATCTTTCTAAAATAGATTTTTCGATTGTATGGAATACCAAAATTCATAATCTCATATAGAGATCCTAAATTTACAAGAAACTTTTGGAAATCTCTCTTTAAAGGATTAAACACTACATTAAATTTTAGTACTTCGTTCCATCCTCAAACAGATGGACAAAATGAAAGAGTAAACCAAGTACTGGAATATTTATTAAGAATGTATGTGAAAGACCAGCCAGGTAAATGGGAGGATTATTTGCATCTGGTAGAATTTGCTTATAATAATAATTATTAGGCATCATCCAGATTAGTCCTTTTGAAATTTTGTATGGTATAAAATGTAATACTCCTATCTCATGGAGTAATCCGGTGGATAGATTGGTATTAGGTCCTGAACTGTTAAAGGAAATGGAAGAAATTGTAATGCAGGTATAAGGTAATTTGAAAGTTGCACAGGATTGACAAAAAAAGTCAAGCAGACCTTAAAAGAACTCCAAAGGAGTTTCAGGTAGGTGAACATGTGTTCATCAAGGTGAGGCCCAAAAAGAGCTCTCTAATATTGGGGAGTTATGCAAAACTAAAACCTCGTTACTGTGGTCCATTTGAAATTCTGTCCAGGATTGAACAAGTAGCTTATCGATTAGCATTACCACCCAATTTAAGAGTACATAATGTTTTTCACATTTCTGTATTAAATAAATATGTTCATGATGCTACTCATGTTGTTAACCGGAATGATGTACAGGTGGAACCAAAAGGATATTTTTCTAGTGGAATCGGACTGTATCCTCGAGCGGAGGGAGATCACACTTTGGAACCACACCATTGGACAGATGAAGGTGCAATGGAAGCACCTTAGTCCAGAGGAAGACACCTTAGAATTGGAAAGTAATATGCGAGATGCATATCCAATTATGTTCCATGGAAATTCTAAGGATGAAGAATAATTAACATCGAGGATGATGTTATGTTCTAAGGGGTTGTGTATGTCACATGCCCCAATTTTTTCAAAAACAATATTATCTTATTTGATTTTATTTGAGGACAATATGTTAAATTTTATGATAAGTTGTAATTGATGACTCAATAGAGTGAAGGATATTTAATGTAATTCAAAAAATTTTAATTATAAATAAATAAAGGTGGAGACAACAACTTAGGAGAGCTGTTAAAAGAGTGTTCACTGGTCAAATTGGTGGAGGAGACTGGGTGGAGAGCAAATAGACATGTGGCAGCATCCTCAAACCACTTCCAATTGTTGCAGGTGGCAACCTCCCTACATTTGGGGTCATGATTCCCCAAGAAAGTGGAATTAGAACAGGTGGCTCAATTAATGACAACTAACCCAAAAGACCTAGGCAATCTTTATAAAAATACCCATTGAAGAGAGCTGAGGCTGCTCATTCTAGAGAAGTGATCATTTAGGTGAATGTACTTCAGAGAAATTCCATGGAAGGGAATTTTGGAAAGAGTGTGAGGGGTTAACTGCTAAGTGATCTAGTGTAGCTTTTAAGCTAACAGTTACTATAAACAAGAAGGGTTCTGTGGAAAGTATTTTAAATTTTCAAGAACAGACTAGTTACCGAATTGATGATTACAAATAACTCTAATAAAATTATTTCTAACATTTCAGTAAAAACAATAAGAATATGATAATAACTAACATAAAAATAAATACCTATTTAAGAAAGAACTATTTTAAATTCAGCAATAGGTTATACATGTAAGGATAATCTATAGGGTCGAAACCCTAATTTAGAAATCATTATTATAAATAAATATATATAAGCTACAATCCAATTATTTGAATTATTTTCTTATAAATAAACAATTAAATTACGAGAGAGTGATTACAGTCCTTAAGGACAGATAAAAGATCAAATATATAAATATCATTTAAAGTTTTCATAACACACACCTGTAACATTATTTAAAACAAATTTAACAAGTAACAGAACCTAATAAATAATAGACAAATCAAAATATTTATTTTAAACAAGGGTTCATTCAGGAAAACCCTAGCGCATATTTCTTGACCCAACAAATAAATTTATGATTGAGTTACAGTCTTAAAATATTAACAAGAATCTAACTCAAAATATAATAAACAGTAAATTATGATTTCACAATCGAAGAGGGTAAAAACCCTAAGTTACACAGAGTCTCAAAGTATTCTACAAAACGAGTCTGAGCTCGAAGGAAACCTTTTAAAATTAAACCCAATGTATTGCTTGACAGGCCAAAAGGCTATAAACTTAAACCGTGTACAAAAACCATCTCTAAGCTGGTGCTCCCATATCATGGTATGGGTTTAATAAACAAAACTAACCGACTTTATATCAAAACCTACATCATGGTAAAATCGTTTAAAAACAAGAAAATAGCATTTACAAGTCATAGCATTGAGATGGAGTCACCCCACTGTAAGCAAGGGTTTAAAACAAAAACAAAACTTATAAACTAAACACTAACAATCCAAGACTTGAAAAAAAAAACCATTGCCGTAATTTCTTTCAACTGTAAACTTTTCCCCTAAGGTCTAAACAAGTAGGAAGAGCTGCTTTGTAACTGGGTCTTACCTGTAGAGTGAACACCGGTCCAAATATGAAGTGGATTCCTTCCAATCATAAGGAAAACCATCACCTGCATTTGGAAACCAAATCATCAGTTAAAAACCTGAATGTAGATTCGTAACTGTAAATTTTGATAGCTTACAACTTCGTAAAAATAATTCATACTTGTAATGTCGATAACCGAGGTCACGAAGAAGGCAGACCAACACCTCAAATAGTGAATCCCTCGTTTTAACCTGAGAAGGAGGCAGCTAGATTTGAGTTACTAACCACATCGACAACTGAAGCAAGAGAAAGCAATGACAGTGGCCACACCATGACTTCAACACTAAACTACTGACTGTGTACAACACTACCCTCACGCACAACAAAGTTGAGTTGCAGGAATCAATTCATTCACGATCCTTGAACTTCACAACTTTCACCATAAGCAACGACTCTTCAAAATGCACAGACAGTGGAGCTGGCGATGAGCAACTGTGAGCCCTCATGGCCACAATGAAGCCAACAATGTAGAGACCGAAACCCTCACTGAACAATGAGAAATAGGGTTTCAAGGTAAAGCTTATAAGTCATGTAATGCATGGCGAGGAGAGTTCTAGGTGCCCAGAAATTTATCCACTTCACAGTGGGTTCATTTGTATAGTCTCCACTACCAAATTTCGAAACGAATAATTGTTAATAATTTACACTATGTACATAACGATAATGTATTATATACATGAATTCAATATCATATTTGTTTCAATGGAGTCAACCCTTGATAATGAACTAGGAGTGTATTATAGTTTAACCTATTATTTTAAACCTTGAAATTATCTTGGAAAATAACCATTTTGTTAATTGGAATCAATACTCTTGTTTCTTAAAGATCATATGACCTTTCCAAATCAAGCTTATAAGAAAAAGATCAAGAGATTAATAGGAGTTTTGAGCAAGTGTATTAATGCCTTATTTTTACATTTTTCTTATATTCATGAACTATGAATGTATAAGCTTGGAGAACTGGATTTAAACCAATAAGGTGTATATTGATATATTTAACATTTGACGCTAGAATAAATCCTACTCTTTAAGTAACCTACAGTACAGGATGTAGGATAAGATATCTTATAAGTACATGATTTTTGGTCTCCATTATTTGTTACCAAGCTCTAAGATGAATTGAACCAAGGTTAGGTTGGAATTTGGAGTTTAGGATAGTAAACTATCTAGGATTTTATTGAATTATGTTGATCATGAAGAAAATGGGAATTCAAGTCACAACTTGACGATTTTTATGCAGAAGATACTTTATAATTACAAGCGATGTTAAGCTGATAAATTTACTATACTGAAGCCTAATTAAGATAGAGCTGAAAAGTACATAGTAGGCTTATGTTATGAAAGGCTTAGGTATATTTCTATAATGATAAGCAGTGGTTTAATTATTAAATAATAATAGCAATAGACTCTTATGTCAGAGAAAGAGTTATTATACAAAATCATGAGCTCTATTAAGAACTGAGAATAACTTAGAGTAAAGTTAGAAGGATGTTTTATCTATCTTAAAGATCTATCTGTTAAAAAACAAATAGTAGTGCGACATTAATAACCCTTATGAAAAAAATATTAGGTAATAGCATATGTGTGTCAAGAAAAGAAACATTACTTTACCTTGTAGGACCTGGAGTCTTCTAAGCAAAATTTTACTCTAGCAGTACTTTTATGTTAAAAGAAGTATATTTGATTTAATACCTTAATAAAATTTTACTGGGTCAAAAATTTACTTGTCAATCCTGTAAAGATCCAAAAATCCAGATACGTTAGTAATCGCTAAGTAAGCCCCAGCTAGAAAGTAACTCCTCACCTACTTGACATTCAAACCATCAGTACAACTAAATATTTGGATGCAGATTATTCATATCACATATCAAAATCAAAATAGCATTAATATTTATGTGTTAAAGTTAATGGTTACTTTTAATTATCTATTTCATTTCTTCTATTAGCTACTAGCAGTTATCTAATTGCAACTGTAAACATTTTATGTTATCTCAAAATTTTAAATTTTTGTGAAAATTTGGGGTTTTGACAGAAAAAGTGTTCAAATTTTTGTACAAGGGGAGGATTTCAAGCTGTTGTGTATAAGCTAAGTTCAGAAACTCTTATGTATTTTGATGAATGATTATGATATATATGCAAACTATATGCTCATTTAGTCCTATTTGCTGGTTTTATTTCTGATTTGTGTAATCACTCAGTTGGCAGATTAATTTCTTGTTTGAGGTTATTATTCATGAAATGCTTGTGAACTGTGGATGAAACTCAGTATTGTGTTTATATTGTTCTAGTTTATATTTCATATATAAAGCATCTCAGTCTGTCACTCTTACATGATTTAGTTTTTGTCTTAGCCTGATTAGATTTTACCCTCTTGTTAACAAATTGTAAAACCAAAACCCTAAAAAACATGTTTTACTTAGTTTTATTTTATGAGATTGTGTTGGCTTGTTCTTTAGTAGTCTGAGAACAATTTCTGGCACTAACAAAACCACAGTTTCAAAAAATCCTTTCTATGTGGCCATAGTCTGGAGGAGATCTATATTGCAAAGACTATGTTTCTGAGTCTCAAAGAGGTCTTAGAAATGTTTAGAATCGAAAAATTCCCAAGGAAATGGTGAAGGCCCATCTTCCCTTCAAGTCTTGGTCATCTACAACGATACCTGTGGGCATAAATGGGGAAAATCAATTCCAGAAGCATTGCCAAGAAGATAAAAAATCCCAGAGCACTCAACACCACACTTCCAAATGAATTTTTCTTATTTAGCAGCCTCCTAACATCCTTCAATTACATAGCCAATTTTAAAGAATCCATCTACAATTTTAATTATAGATCCCAATTGAAAAATAATTGCGTTTTTCCTAATGTCTCGCTCTTGACATAGGTCTCAATTGGTTGAGAATATGTTGTCTGACTACAAAGACGCGTGTTTTTCACCAAAAAAATGTTTTATTTTGTTGAAACATGTCTTTCCCACTAATAGCAACAGATCAAATAGAAAAATCAAATTTTTGACTCTACTTTGGTTCTCTGCTACTTGTTTTTTTATGTTGGTCATTTTTTACCTGCAATTTGTTGGTCGGTTTTTTCCTGCAAATTGAATCTTTAAGTCTAGTTTTTCTATAGGCCTTTAAGCTTCTTGAAGGATGAAAACTGGCATTCAATGAGGTCCATCCTCCATCAGAATCAACAGAATGTAAATATTCTTTTGAATTTTTCCAGATAAGAAATCCATTGACCCCAAATTTGGAAACATGGATAGAGATCATTACTCCTTTTCAAATGGTTTGTGGAACAAGATGAACTTGTAGACTGGAAAAAAATTACACAACAAAATAATTTTGATCAATGATCAAAAATTCTGATTTTGATCGATAGCGAACATAACTATCATAAAATTGCATCATTAGGCACTATTTCTATCTACTGAAAGTTAAAATGGCTAAGAGGAGCTTAATACAAAAAGAATGTGCTTATTTTGTTAGAGATGTTACATCTTATGTTAAGTTACTTCAAATCATGCAGCTGACTCTACCCCTAATGACGTGACTGAGGAACTTCCCACAACTCCCCTGACAACCTCTGACACAACTTTGAGTTCTAACTGTTGTAGTTGATGGACTACATAAGACATGTGTGGCCTAATAAAAGGAACATGTTGTGTACATGTGTAAACAAGGTCAACCACTTTTTGAATTTGTCCTGCATTGGGAATGTCAGTAATGACTTGGTATAATAATTTTGTATATCGATGGGATTGGACAAGAGGTGTAGCGCATTCAAATATACTATGCCACTCAATGCATTCCCCTGTTTGAGAAGGATTGTGTCCACTTATAAGTTCAAGCAGCAAAAATCCAAAGATGTAGACATCAATTTTAGTTGTGAGTTCATTTTGGTAAACAAATTCAGGAGCAAGATATCCATGAGTGCCAGCCATTTCTGTCCTCTTGTGCAAGCCCTCCCATGGAACAAATTTGGACAAGCCCACAGCCAATATGTGTGCCCCAAACTCTTCATCTAAGAGCACATTGTTGGCCCGAATATTTCTGTGTAATACATGAGGTTTGAATTTGACATGTAGAAAACTATTCAAAAAATATCATAGAAGTTTAGAACAAATAAATTAATTATGTATCCTACATAACAAACCAACATGAACATTTATGCACCTTGACATTCACTGCAGTAGCAAGAGGTGTCTAGTAACAATTAGTCATATTGATAATGGTAGAAAACTACATTAAAAAGTTAAAAACATACTTCAAGTCAACAACTTACATTAGACTATCATCAAATATAAGAAGAACAAATATAATTAATACTGTATGCAATAGAAGAAACCATCCTAAAAAGGAAGAAAAGATGGACGCCAGAAGCCACATGTCCTCACTACATAATTGTACTCATTAATGGCTAACCAAATAGCTCTTATTTTCAATGATATTATTTTAAGAATTCAAAATGTCGGTTTTCTTTACCTTACTTCTATTAGACTTTTTCCTGTTTCTTGGTTGCCATGTTTCCACTAGCATGGCGTACTTTTGTTGGTTCTGTTTTGGGGCATAAACTCCAATCTGAAGCTACAAAAGAACATTGCATCAAATTGCTAATACTTTAGTCTCCTTCCACCTCAATATTCATAGATTTGCATTTTAGTTTTTGGATCCCTCTCGGTGCCTCATATATCTGAAGTTAAGATGCATCTATGCTGGTTATGATATAGTTGTATCAATTGAAACATTTAGTGTAATTTGTAAGTTTTTTTCTCCAAGGAAATCCTCACAGGGAACCCAAGGGATGTTTTCCCACTTTTAAGGATGGCTTACATAGTAAGGCTGCAGGAATAGACTAGAGTTCCTCTCCCAAGGGGATTCAAGTAGGGTTCCTGATGGCATGGGACTAGCCAAATGCCCAATACCATACACTGGTGACCACTAAGAACTGGATGGGATAGCCTCTTGGGCTACGTGTACTTTGTAGCTACCAGGTATTTAGCTTATTATTTTATAGAAAATAGAAAGCACTCCATGGTATTATTCTATCGTTGATTCTTGAGATGTAAAGTATTCTCGTTGTCCTGAATCAGAGAAGGCATAGTTTCACTACAAATTATGTTCCAAAATATTGAATCTTTGATTTACAATGCATTTGATAAAGTCACATGGAGCTCATATTATCTTTTTCTATTTTCATGGAGTGATTTATTTATTTCCATTACTTTGGTGAATACCCTTTCTGAAAGATTGGGTCTAATTTCATAATGTTCAATGAATAAAAAATACACTATTTTTCAAAAGAAAAGGTAGATATTAATATGAAAGTTTGCAATATTCATATGCAACATTTCAATCATAACTCTTTACAAAGCACATAGATGATATTGCGTATTATAAGTATCATGTATTCTTGACACTTGACTGGTCTTTGACTCTGTTGGTTTTTTCTGTGAAAACAAGTCAGAGAAACAAGCACATTGAGTGTTTTTTTGTATTAATTAGACAACTCACTAATTTTGAGAGGTAGAGTCAACATAAGTTGCATTTAGTATCTTACCTTTAATTTAAGGAGGGGGGTGCAACAACCTGGCACCATGGCACATTTTTATATAAAGAAGATATGCCTATTTTTGAGATGGTGTACCCAACAAGTAAAATGTAAGGGGTATACATTAAAATATAGAATATAGTGTTATATTCACCAAAAGTTGAATATTACTAGTCAAATTTGATAGCAATTTATCAAGAGATTCACTCTTCCTGATTATGATACATTATATTTTGCAGGTTTTCATGGAGGTGTAAAAAACCTACTGTTCTTGTTCAAATAAAGGCATTTTTATGGATTACCAATATGGAGACACACAAGTAATTGGTAAGGGAACCACACAAGGTCTTATTACACATGTCTTATGTTCGAGCAGGGTCCCGCAGCTACAGAAGAAGATGCTAGTTTAGCGGAGAGATAAGTTTTGGCAGAAAGAAGATAAGACAGAGCTACGACGCCGTAGCATGTTTCCAGCTGCACAGCAGAGCCGGAAACCATGACTTTTAAGATAGAAAATTCAAGAAAGGCAACGGTACCTAAGCAGTCGAGAAGAGAGAGCTCACCCACTGCATTGAAGGCAGCGGCGGAAGACAGGAGGGCTCAGCGACCCTCATAAAGGAGAAGGAGCAACGAGGCTGAAGCATTGAAGATGAGGACATAAAAGCGAAGCGGTGCATAGTACACATGATCAGTGCTGGGAAGCATGGAAGACTGCAGAGAGCTGTGGTGTGATGGAAAGCGGCTACCTCAAGTACAGATATGGCCGACTGTCACTAGTTAGGGTTTTGGGTTACTGTTGGGACAGGCCCATAGTGTTGTAATGGCGAGACCTTCGGGCTTCCTATAAAGGGATATATTTTTTATTGTAAAAGGGTTGGTTGGTTGGGTAGTTGGTCAGTTAGTTGGTTCATTCAGTTTTTAGTAGTGTTTTGCAGACTATTAGACTGTTGTAAAATCCTAGCTCTGGTTCTGTCATTAGCGGTAGCAATCTTACTGTAACCAGTAGCTTATAGAGTATGCATGTAACGATCCGCAGGGATCGACAGAGAGGGAAGAGTATATTGTAGGAGAGAAATATAGAGAGAAAAGAGATCTAAGAGAGAAGATCTTGAGCTGCATATGTGGTGCAGTAGAACTATGTTTTACCTTCCCCTGAGCTATAAGAAAAACACAGTTCTGTGGACGTAACTTCCATCCTGGAGGTGAACCATGTTAAAATCAAGTGTTATGTGATTGGTTTATGTGATATGTTTACTTATGCAGTTCTCAGTCATTTCATGGATTTTGTTACAGTTTAATGAATGAATTTGTTAACCATTTCATAGTAAGATAGAAGGATAAACATAAGTCGAAGGTCTTTGGCATGTTGTATATGGTTCATTTATGCTTTGCGTGAAACAGTCACTACTTGCAGTACCGAATAGCCTTGTATGTTAAGTCTTGCACGTCGACATGAGCAACGCTAAGTTTGCTAAACCGTGGAGGTAGGATATCACAGAGAGGTGATACCGCATCGACAAAGGAGCTGCGATGCGTGATACCGCTTGTGGAGGACTTAGCATTGGGCAGGAGCTGCGTGTCGTATGGTGCGCGACGATGTGATAAGGCCGAAGATATCGTGAGTTATGGAAAGTGCGCGACATAGAGAAGGACCGCACGACGGTATAAAGGAATATCTCGTGGCTAGAAGAGTTGCGAGACAAGGAGATCATGCGACACGAGCAGAAGGTCGTGCGACGCGCAGAGAAAGAGACCCCGCAGCTAGAAGAGCTTTGAGCCGCAAGTAGGATCGCCACAGAACCTGGTCCAAGACACTTGAGTCCTTGGCCAACCCATTAGAGTCACTTCGGGTGAGACTTCAGGCCGCTTTGCGGTCTGTCACCGAAAGGGCCAGTGAGCTAGGGGTGTTGTTGGTTGATTATAGTAAACCCGGGTCTACCCACCATAGCCAACATCTTATTACATATGTTACTTTTACTATTTAAAAATTAATTGTGCCTAAGAATATAACAAGTATTTAGTTTCTTGTATGTATTGTGCTTAATAACTATTTTGAAACAGATTACTTACTTTTCAATAGACATTCATCTTATTAGTAATCTAGTCGTTGTGTAATTATTTTCAATACACAATCTTTATTCAATCGCATTAACATGTTGATCTGAAGAAGCATACATGCTTTGTATTTTCATCTTTACTTGTTTACAAGGTTTATATGGCTTGAACTGGAGAATGCAAAACATTAATAGGTATACCTATTAGGCATAAAAGAAACTGCAATCTCTCACTGTATATACCTTCAAATCCGCATGTTTGTTGTGTTTAGGAAAAAATAAATAGCCATCGTAAGTTTTTAAAACAGTTTTTTAAAATATTTTTCTTCAAATCAATTCAAATTTTTATTTTATATAATGTATGCTATATTCTTAATTTGGTAGTTGTTGATGGCCATTTTCCATCTAGAAAATGATTGTCTTGATCCTCCACATAATTAAAATTTAAAAACTAACAAAATTTAGATTCAAGGTATTATCAAATCTGTATTTGTTTTGAAGGTATTGAAACACTACTTTTAGAACTCATGTAAGACAATATGAATTAAATATGATGCATGCTAATGCATATGCTGAATTAGAAATTCCAAGTTTGTGAATCTTGTTTTTGACATCTAAAACCTTGATGATGAAAAATCCACCTACTAACTTTATGTTTGAATGCATAATGAGATTTTCAAATTATCTGATACCTCTGCCATTGAATGATCAGATCTCCAAGCCCCCATGTTTTACTTAAACAAGTGGAAATGTCAATCAAATCATAAAGATCCCCTTTCTCGTAGATATAAATAGGATTTTCACACCTCCATCTCCAATTCCTACATACAGGGTTGTCAGGATGGATCTCTAGTCCATATGGACAACTTGCTGGAATCATGTGCCTAAGACCCTCTAAAACAACCTTGTCCTTTAGTAGAAATGTTAATGAACAACACTATTAATTACATGTTGGTCATATTGTTAGCAACATTAGATGAAAAAAAAATATTTACTTTATCTAGAAGAATGACTTGTACAATATAGAAGAATGTGTCTTTTGTTATCAGAAACAGTGTTTTTTTCAAGCTATCATTCCTTAGTCCACCACTCAAAAACACTTCTCTTAAATTAATTTTTTCACACGTTTCTAAGGTTTCCTACATGTATTTTAAAAGATATAGTTTTGTTTTCTAGGACCAAGCAACTAGGTTTCTTGACATCAAAAAATAAGCACATGAATGCCAATGGAAAAAATTGTGCATTAACATATAATTTGTTTTCATTGTTTGGAAGCTGTCTTTATATATATTTCATATGTGGCATACTTTCATTTCATTGCCTAGAACTTATACTCTTGTTGTTTTTGCAGGTTCTAGAGACTGCTGATACACTAGGAGAAGTTACAGAAAGTGTTGATTACTATGTTGATGGGTGTATAATTTCAGCAGGAAACTTATTTTGTAGGTAAGAACAGACTATTATTATTTTTTAGGGTTTTTCTATCTCTCAAGGTTGATTCAAAGAATGGTTGATATAACTCACGAGTCACGACTAAGGATCTAAGGTTTCTCTTGCTCTTTTCTTAGCGGATGTTGTTAAGATATTTTAAGTTTCTTATTTGATGTCATTATTTTTCACCTTAAGCAAGGCAAGTTAGGGCTTTACTTTCATCTTGTCAATCTTATTTGCATCTTCTCAATCTTATGCGAGGAGACTTTCCTCTTGAAGGAGATCTCCATAATAGGGCCTAGAAGTTCATTGTTTGTCTTAATTAGGATTAAGGCCACTTTGACCTATATAGGGTTATTATTCTTTGCTCTAATTGGTAAATATTGAAAGCCAAATTGAAAAGGGACATTAACCTTGATCTCTTATTTCCCTATGGTTAAGGAATAAGCCCCTTCTCTTCTTAAATTTGATCAAAAATTTGTTCTACATATTTCAAAAATACGAAAAAAATATTTGGAAAACCCCTAAAAATGTAGAAATCATATTTAAAAAAATATCATGAATTTTGGAATTGTGCTCCATTGGAAAAGTGTGCCCTAGTAGGTGTCTTGGTGAATTCCCAAGGGTGCGTCTTTTCTGTGGTTTTATTGAAAAATATGCCATGTTTTGTGTTATATAGGGAATTTTTTAGATCTGGTATAATAGATACAAAAGGTACATCAGTCAAATCAGCAAGCTTTGAAAATCTAAAAAGGCAAGGAAAAGGCCTAGGATTGACCCTTGGGGGGTTGGACATTTGTTGGAAATTTTTAGGTGGGTCCACCATCTATTTTGAGGGCTGATAAGGGCTTAAAACATATCTAGTTAGTTATTTTCATATCTAATTTACTAATTTAGTGGCTTCTCTTATGCTCTTGAGGTATGTCCCTTACCCTAATCCTCAAGGTACATCTTATACGGTAAGTTGGCATTGTTTTGGCTATTTTTTCATCTATTTCTGAAGTGTTATTGATTGCTGTAATTTCATAATAGAAGTAATATATTTTGGTTATCTATTCCAGAATTTATTATAAAGTACTTACTCCTACCTTCTTCTAGTGTCATATATATGCTTCGTTGTTTTTATTCCATAAGGAACTGGTCTTAGCCAAGAGATTTAAGATCCTCAGTTGACTTCATTGTCCACTTGTATTTGGTAGGGACTAGACACAGCTTTTATGTCCCTATAAAATCTCAGTTCATCTTTCTTTTACTATATTAATATATCCGAAAGTTTCTATAACTTACATGCATTAAAACCAAATCTAGAATAGTGAATTCTATGGTAGATTCATGGTTGGAAATCACCTTTATAAATCTGTTCTGATTCACTACTAAAACTTTCTTTAAAAATAGAATTAAAGGTGTCACTTGAAGGCTGGTTTCTTGGGTTGAAAGTTTCAGATTAATAAGTGATTGGGGTTTCCATATCTAACCTGTGTTTTAGCCTCATGTGTACCTCATCTCACATCTATTTAAAGTTTAATATTCTCTGTTGTTACAAACCTTAATCATTGGATGGAAAAAATGATATTATTTGCAAATTTATAACAGAATTTTATTTATTGTCTTGGATCTGAAATTTGAGGGAATTTCATATACATTAATCTATATTCAGCCCCTTATTCTGGAATCTGCATTACTAAAGATCATCAAAAACATATCTGAACTTCAACATTTAATATCAACTCAGTTTACTTCAAGAATTTACTCATAGTAGATCTAGAAACCTAAGTCATTCTGAAATTTCATCTATCTTTAAAACTTAGTTTCTCTCAGGGAAGTGCCGCATGTGTTGGATTATACAACCTAAAGTGAGGGAAGTAGTTGCTTAGGTGACACTGGAAACTCTTCTAAGATACACTTCAGATTAGAACCTTATTCCTTTGTACTAAAGGGTTCTAGTTTGTGTGATAATAGGTCCAAAATGATATCTCATAAACTTTATTTGATTTTGTTGGAGTCTTGGTAAAACATGAGCACTCTCCTATGGTTATGTATATATATGTATGTGTGTGTATAAAATGTGTATTGTTCCGACAATTATCTTCTTGGCTTTGCATACTTTCCTCTTTTTTTTACTTGTATGTGGGTATATTTTGTATTGTCATTACTTGGATCATATAAATGTACCCATTACACCTATCTATCTCACCCACACCATCTTTCGTTATATCATTTTTAATATCTGGATATGGTAATGGTGGTTTGACCGCCTAGCTTCCCTTAACACTATTTTTTATTTATTGACATTATTACTAACTTGGTCACTTATTTAATATTGACATTAGTATTGAAGATTGTTGTTTTCTCCTAAAAAATTGTTGCATAACTATATGGTAATGTTGATAATAAACACATTTAAATCCAACTATATTGGCATCCAACTTGATCTCTTTGGAGAAATGGATGTTCAAGAGGCTTGTGAGTATTTGATTCCATGCTGAAGGGTATGAACATCGAATTAGTTATTCAGCTGCAAAGATAATCCCAAAGGTTAATAGAGGTGCACCATAAGCTAATTTCAAAGTCTTATAGTTGATTTCACTGCTTCCATAACTATGGGTTGTTGTTTGGAAATTGGTTGAATTACAAAAGTGCTTTAAAAAAAATCTCAAATTACACAATTTGTATTGAATGACGGTTTAAAGGACCAGAGTTTTCATAAATGGTGATTTTCCTTATTCATTTTCATTTCAAGGATTTTTCTAAATAGTGGGAAATAGGTTGACATTTTATGTTGTCATGAATGAATAACAATGTCATTTTCTAGACAACGGGTTGTACAAGTATGTGCATGAGGAGTTCGTATCCTTGATGGTGGATACATGACACAGGAATTGTGCATTGAAGTTCCAAATGCTGATACATGTTCAAGTTCTGATAATGAAGTGGTATTAGCTGTGTCTATTGTGGATCCTTATGTGCTATTGATGATGCCTTATGGAAGTATTCGACTCATTGTTGGAGGTTAGCTTTTTTTCTATTTGGTGCATGGTGTCTTGACTCATCACGAATATTAAAATGCAGTACAAAGTATTGTATTAAGTGTGTTGTTAACAAAAGTATTGGATGTTTTCTTATTTGGTTACCTGAAAGTTCAAATTTTGTGTAATGAGTGAATGTTTTTCACCAAACAGTTGACATATCTTTAATTTTTAAATTTGTGCTTTAAGAAAACACTTCCTTTTGGAGTATACAAAATAAATAGTCTTAGAAAAATTGCCCTTTCAACATATTAGATATCTAGTAATATCATTGAGATGACAAATCACTTATCGCAATCTAAATTGTCCACAAGAGTTATTCACTTGTATATGCCATGAACACGGTTTCTAACAATGAATTGACTTACTAGTCATGTGTTCATCATCCTCCAAAGCATTTATTGATAATAGGATTCTAATATGTGGCAATTATTTTTGCTAGTAACCAACTTGAAGTGATTGGTTTCAGTGGTTGGATTAACTAGTATGGAATGATGACAACTCTTGCATTGAATTGTTTCATGCATTAAATACTCTTATTAAAGCAGTGTCCAGTCATAGATGGGTGCTATATATGATATAAGTGTTATGGAAAGTACTCTTATTTGTAGGTATTTCAAGGTGTATTTTAATTTTAAGACATTTTATCAAACCTTAATTGTAGTGGTCTTCTAAAAAAAAAGATTTTTTGGATTATGAGACATTTGTTTTTTGGAACTGCTTACCTAGTTTCTGTGCAAGCTCCAATTCTCAATTAGACATGGTACTCTACATCTAGGTAAAATAAGATGAATAGATTGGGAATTTGGCTATCTATTGCTAGCGTGATGGTAATTTAACAGGTCAAATTACTTATTCCTCTTGAAATTTAATTGAAATATTGGAAAATATTGGTTGGACATCTGAATATCAATGCTGCAGTTAATGTCTCTTGTTTTGTATGCAGGAACCGGGGGAGAGCGCATATATGGTGGAAAATTTGCAGGTCAGTTAGCACATTCGAAGATAAAAGGTAATTTCTTGATTTTATCAATCTTTTTTCTTCTCTTTCTTTCATTATGAGATATGATTATTGAAAAAAGTGTTTGAACATGGTATTTTATGCTTTAAATATGATATTATCTGCCAATTTATAATAATGGGATTGTAAATATTATGGATTTTTTCATGACAAGATCTTTTTGTAGTGACCAAAATGGGAACCTGACCAATAGAGTAATGACATTGTGATATAGGTAAGTGAAATATGACTTATTTTATGGTCACGGTCAATTTTTTCTATATTATGAATGCTTTCTTGCTTACAATGCAAAATCTAGATGGAACTTCTTCAGGGTGTTGATTTTGCATTCTAATGCTATGTGTATCCCCCTAGAGATTCCATTTCTGGCTTCTTTGTTTCTTTATGTTAGAAACAGTGAACTCACTGCCACCGAGTATTCCTTTGACATGGAAGGTTTTGCATTCATATTTAAATGGATGTTGTTCACAGTCCTTAGGAAGTTATACCCATTTCCAACATCTCCACAATGACTATAGAGTATAGTCCTATGCCCTGTCATGATTGTAGTTTGTTAAGTATATCCGATTCTATTTCTAAATCATGCCCAATTTTGTAAATAAAAAATATAAAAAGAAAGCCTCATCCTATACTCTATGGCCCCAAGAATATTCATATATCCAATGTTGTTGGGGATCATGTAGATCTACTAGTGCAAGCTGCAACATCACCCTGGGAAGCGAATAAATATTATGAATTGGCATAAAAATATATCCTAACCATTTCTCCTTGTGGATATTCATTAACTTGATGGAAGAACGAACTTTTCTCATCCCATGGTGGATAGTATCCATGTGAAGCACCAACTATGGATTTCATAACTTGCTTGATCATATGTTGTGAACTTATACAATATAGCATCCTTTGTCGACCATTAGATACTCGAAGTTGTGTATTTATCCTTTTTACCATGATAGAGGACTCTGAAGTTAGGTTCTCAAATTCTTAAAGGGTGCTAGCTCAATGGAAGAGTGTCTGCCTTACAAGAAGGAGGTTGGTGGTTCGATTCCTCCATGCCCTAATGATATTATAGTATCGATTAAAAACAAATAAATTAGTAAGAAAAATATAATAGATAGATGACCAAGAAAAATGAACAAAATTCGTATATAAATTTACTAAAAACTAATAAATTAGTGACCAAAAAATGAGAGATGTGACACTAGGAATTAAAAATGATGCAACACATGGTGCTAATGATGAAGCCAAACATGGCGTTGATATGGTAGAAAAATAAGACGTTACTTTGGATGAAAAACATGGCGCTACATAGGAAGAAAAATATGGTGCAACAATAGAAGAAATATTTGGCGTTGTTTTGGTAGAAAAACACGATGCAAAAAAGGAAGCAAAAAATGGTGCAAATTTGGAAGCAAAAATTGGCACATAATTGGAGGTAAAACATGGTACAAAATGGGATTCTAAAGAGGTAGAAAAATGGATGCAATATTGGATGCTAATTTAGATGCTAACATGGTGCTATTAAGGATGTAAATATGGCGCTAACAGGGATATCATTTAAGAAGAAAAACCGGACACTAGCTAGGAAGGAAGATATGACGTTATTTAGGAAGAAAACGATGATGTTGTTTTGGAAGAAAAGCTGGATGCTATTCTGGAAGAAAAAAATAGTCTCTATTTTGGACGTCATAAAGGATGTTATCTAAGAAGAAAAAAGAGATGTTTTAAGTTTGGTACATGACACATCCCATTTAGCATCTAGTTTGACCACTTAATGTAAAAAAAAATTACACTAAAAAGGGATGCTAAATGGGACACTTATTCCTAGATTTGTTGTAGTGATATGATACCTAAAGTAAAAAATGTTAACAATGGTATAGGTATATATAGTTTACATATAATGTGAATAAAAGTGTAAGCATATGTATTAATAGTAGTAACTATGAATAATAATGAAAGGATCTATGTATTATTATTTATTACTAATACTAATTAAATATTAAATACCTAAAAGAGTCAAAATAGGAACTAGTAAAAGAGTTCCTAAGTTAAATTAAGTAAATATGAAATTCACCTAAATTAAGTAAAAAGAGTTATTTTGAGAAAACAAATGATTCTTGATTTAACTACCCATTTTCCTAAAAGTATTTCTATAAATACCCATTGCCAAAGAGAAGATTGGGGATCTTCTGATTTTTCCATCTATGCTACCTCATTTTCTCAACAGATTTCTTGGAGAGTATTTTTCCCAAGAGGAAAATCCAACTGGTATAGAACCTGTTATCCCATATAGGGGAGACTTACCTTAGGAAATCTAAGCTACTTTCATGTTGGAACCAGCTTGGGGGGATCCGGATTGAAACCAAGAATGGTTCTAGGTCATGGTTGGGTGGAACGTGGTAGTTCCCAAGTTATTCGATTAACTGAACAGAGTTCAGAATTGTCTATGTCCTTATTAATGTTGTGTGTTTGAGTGTGCAAGGTTTCAACCATTAAAATAGCTTCAAATTCCAGGTATGAGGTGTTACGGAGAGAAATTCCTATGGCTTGGGGTACCACAATAGACATCTTTGACTCCAGAAATCAATCTTTCCCAATATGCAATAGAAATAAAATGTCTAACACTAAAGGATCAGACCTCGTACCTTATTCCAGACGGTTGAAGTAGATCCCCATTGAGCTTTCCAATATTTAGCTTGAATTGATATAATACTTCCTCAACAACAAGTAAACAATAAAAGCATACTATATATCATGGTGTTAGATCTATTCTAGCATATATAATCATTAATGTAAAATCATTTGACATATTCCAATGGATACAATATTCAATCAAATACACATCATTGGACAGGAAAAGATAGTTCTTATTAATATAAATTAGAGATTACAAGATAGATACAACCTCTAACGGCACGTCTGCGAACCGGAGAAACTGAATCCCCCACTTGGGCCTCCACCACCTCAATCCTCCATTTCACGATAGCAAGCTCACTAGAAAAAGGCAAGCTTGGGAAGAACACAAAAGTGCTCCAAAGGGATAAAGGGATGCATACTCAAGCATAAATTCTGGAAACAATGGACTATAGTTTCGTTGCTTTCAATCTCTCTATATGCCTTCAATGTACCAAGGGGTTCCTTATATAGCTTCACAAGGGATAATTAAGGGTCGAATCCGAGCGATCTCAAGGCATATGGAAGGCCAGGAGTCGAATGAGTCAGATCCATGTCAAGGAAAACTCCAAAAGGATTTGGATTATGCACACATCCCGACGTACGCGGTTATCAGGGTCAAACTCGCGTATGTACGTGGTTATCGGGTAAAAAGCCGCGTATATCATTTTTTATATAGTTTTAGGGATGATCAAGGAAACATCAAAGGATAAAATATGGTCCATGGGGTCTAAAGAGTCTGCAGCGGGACAGGGGAAGGCCATACAAAGTGTGATTCACCTGGAGTGGTGAAATCCACTATAACAGATGCCCCATAATGTGTGAGGTCAGAGGGGTCATACGATGGTCGAAATACATTATAAGTCCATCCCAGAAGTGGAGTGATGAAGGATCCCAAATGGAAGACTAGCCACCCAATCAACATATTACAATGATACAACTCTGCATATAACTGCAAGTACATATAGCAGTCCCGGATACATAAGAGTACAATGGCCATGAATAGGCATAATACATGATATCACATATGTGGTCATCGCCACGTACAATATACATAGATCAGAATCTCCATGATTAAGATATACAAAGGACCATGATCTCCAAAATGGCTGAAGATATACAATAGATCAAGATCTCCATAGTGGTTGGAAACGTCTGACATACACTGGAATCAAGTCACGAGAGCTGAAATCTCATGAACACTGGCACGATCAAGGAGGTAGCATATGAGAGATGCCACCAGTATGGAAGGTATTCTACACAAAACGCTACGAGTACATGTCCTACTATGCGAATAGAAGTGTCGAGGTTGAACATAGTAGTCCATCGTCTGATTACCGGTCATTGATGTATACCGTTAACAGACGCGAGATTACCCACCGATAATGATAATGGGAATCAAGGTACTAGAGTGCAAACTAAAAAGTGTGAATAGATGTGTTGAGGTCAAACAATTGAGAGAATCCATCGATCAGGGGACATTGATGTATTCCCAAGAAACTGTCGATGGGGAGAGAACCTGCCACTGATGAATGCAAGTCTCAAGGCACTCAAAAGGACTCTAGATTCCAATCCCAGAATAAATGATCTGAATTCAATGGGATGAAATCCGCTGGAAGGAGGGAATTAAGGCATCCCCCATCATCCAACATGAGGTACTCAGCAAAGCTATCTAATGTGGAAGGACTCGATCATAAAGTGCAAGAACCAGTAACTGTATCGAGAATGGCCGACATGCAAAGTCAAGATAATTGAGGAATGGCCGAAACAGGTTTCAAATTCCTTTGAACAAGAGCATAATGGTGTATGGTGACTGAATGAAGGTATCAAAGACTCCATATACAAACTGGGACATCTCTATGACACAGGAGGCATCAACAGAGGCTCCATAGGGACTGGAAGCTTGACTAGTCGGTGGAGGTAAACTCAGATAAAGGAGTACAGCTCCTAAGTCAAACTATAACCCAACCAATAAATGTGATATACAGTGCTCTATTCGAAGGTGACATGACTCGACAACTGCCAAAGATAACATCTTTTAGTATCCGGCTTTTTGGTTTTTTGAAATTTTTTTTTTGGACTTTTTCAGTTATTTGAAAAGCTTGAAAAAAGAATAAACTAGCTTTATAGTTACAAACTAGGAGGAGACAAGTGTCATCAGGGAAAACAAACTAGTTCCAAGCATTGGAACATACCTATGCTCAATGCAAGGATACATCTGTAGGATATCGACACTCGGGGGAAAATCCCCTCCCGGTAAAAAGGGAAATCAAGCTGCGAAGGATATAAAAATGGCTCTGCATGGCTAGACATGAGACAAGCTTGGGCTATATGGTTGAAACGCAATGTCAGGGGAGCTGGCTTAAAGCTCAATAAGGCAAGAAAAGCTCATGATAATGCATTCACAACTTGACATAAGGGGAGTCCGGAGGGAAACAAGCCAGCATAAGATCAGGAGGAGTATGAGGCTCTTGTGAAATGTCATGGAAGTACTATACAACGGACTCTTGGACCTAGGAGAGGACTCACAACATGGGTACCAAATGCAAAGGGGAGCTGACTAGGACACCCATGTATAGGAAAGCTCTACCATTCACATAGTACCACTTCTAACAATAGCATGAAGGTTCTGTGATACCATGGAATGGGTTCGTACCTAAGGTTAAGATGGAACGGTCATAAGGCAATGCATAAATGCAAGCGGATGTGATATCCTAACCTATATGCTAGTTTAGACATAATACCTGTGATAGGCATGAACAGGTCGAAACCTTGGAGAGAGTGTACAACAACTGGACCCTACATGACAACCATATTAGTTCAACATAACCCAACATAGTCAATAAAGAATCCAAACTATAGGATATAGGGAGGAATGATCATGACAATAGCACCCAAAGGAAACAATGCGATGAATGATGGGACATCAAAAGGAAAGTATTGTGTAGACCCAACATTCACGCATCCACTACCACCCCCATGAGGGTGACCACCGATGTAAAGACCGAGCAAAGGGAAGAAAAATCCTCCACAAATGGAGTAGAGGATGGAATATGACCATTCCCAAATCTATGAGCACGGTAAGGGGCTGTGATGCCCCCAAGTCTAACACCAGTGTCGGTACTAGGACCAAGACGGGTGATAGGATACCAGGCATGCCAAAAATAAAAGGACCCAAACTCAAGAGAGCATAAATATACTCAAGTAACCACGATCCCAAAGGCCAACTAGTGCACAAAGAGCACACTCCTAAGAAAATATACAGCCAAAATACAAGCAAACTAAGGGGAGGATATGTGAGCTCCCGAATGCAGCAAGTATGTCTCACCTAGGAGAGGCTCGAAACTCCCATACACTATAAGCGGAGGTACGTAACCAATTATAGTGGCGCTCAGCTTCAACACATATAGCGACTATGATGTCCAACCTCTACTTGGCCGGGACACCTGCAGAATAACCTCTACAAGTACCCCCTCGATATCCTAGGTAAGGTCACTAAGGTCACCTCAATATAATCAAAGCTCAGGTGGACAGTCATAGGCAGGATTGACTGTATGGGTAGGGTAGCAAAGCTCGAAACTCTCAAAAGAGCCCCCAGATATGAATACAATCTTGGAAATATCTCCGGTGCTACTCAGTTATGACTAGGGGTCATACCAATCAATAACCGCTCACACTGCATCGTGATTAACTCCTGTTTGAGAGGATGATCCCGAGAACGATGGTTATACCAAGGATTTCACACACTCCCTAGACAGACACCTAGATGTTGTTGTTTAGTGATCTTGGAGAATTTACTTACAATGAACTATTCCAAGATCCTAAAACCTAAGCTTGTTGGTGCACCATAGAAAAGAAAAGAGTGTAATTCATTTAATTACCATTGATTTTAGTTGGCTTTATTACTCAAAGGGAAATGACCGTGCAACTAGTGATTTGAAGACTCGGCAGTGAAATAAAAGTGCAGACCATAACAAACAATGCTAAGTGCAATCTTTGTCGAATGAAAAATAGGGTATGCCACTACATGAGATGCATAAATATATATTCCTTTCCGAATGCCAATGCAATCCTTCCTATATGAAAGCCTAAACACAACTCTCATCCAAGCAATCCAATGCAAGTACCTCCTCAAATCCATATCTAAGATGCAACTAAGAGTGCAACTACTTTGTATTTTTCAATATAAAAGAATGAAAAATGCAATAAAAGTCATCTAAAACTCTCAGTCTCTGCAGCAAGTATAAAATACAAGCCCAGCAAGACACCGAGACAAAAAGGGTAATGCACTAATGGAAAAACAAAAAGGATAAATGACTAAAACTACTTTCAAAGAAAAATCAATGAAAGAGCAGTCTCTGGTCACAAAAGAAGCATCCAATAGACAACATCAGACCCAAGGAAGACCCAACCACACTCACAACCCACCTAGCAACTTCCCACAACATCAAACTCACCAAAAGGGAGGATGTACGCAACTGTTTAAAGAACAACTGAGTATATACGTGACTTTTGGCCAAAAACCTGAGTGTATACGCTGATTTTGGCCAAAAACCTATGTGTATACATGACTTTTGGCCAAAAATCCGTGTATGTACATGACTTTTGGCCAAAAACCTATGTATACAGAGAAGGCAGTGGTAAAAAGCGGGCCAAGGGTCAAACCAATAAAGGGGAGTGTCAATGGATGAACATACTATAACATGCAACACAGAAACACGGAGAAATAGAGAGAAATTCAAGAATATCAAGCCCATTGTGCTCGCAAACCCCCAAATAAAAACAAGGAACATCCCCAGGGGAGTCACCAATTCTGTTATGGAGAGAAATTCCTATGGCTTGGGGTACAACAACAGATAGCTTTGACTCCAGAAATCAATCTTTCCCAATATGCAATAGAAATAAAATGTATAACATTAAAGGATCAGACCTCGTACCTTATTTTGGATGGTTGAAGTAGATCCCCATTGAGATTTCCAATCTTCAGCTTGAGTTGATATAATACTTCCTCAACAACAAGTAAAAAATACAAGCATACTATATATCATGGTGTTAGATCTATTCTAGCATATATAATCAATAATGTAAAAGCATTTGACATATTCCAATGGATACAATATTCAATCAAATACACATCATTGGACAGGAAAAGATAGTTCTTATTAATATAAATCAGATATCACAAGATAGATACAACCTCTGACGGCACGTCTGCGAACCAGAGAAACTGAATCCCCCACTTGGGCCTCCACCACCTCAATCCTCCATCTCACAATAGCAAGCTCACTAGCAAAAGGAAAGCTTGGGAAGAACACAAAAGTGCTCCAAAGGGACGAAGGGATGCATACTCAAGCATAAATTCCAGAAACAATGGACTATAGTTTCGTTGCTTTCAATCTCTCTGTATGCCTTCAATGTACCAAGGGGTTCCTTATATAGCTTCACAAGGGATAATGAAGGGTCGAATCCGAGCGATCTCAAGGCATATGGAAGGCCAGGAGTCGAATGAGTCGGATCCATGTCAAGAAAACTCCAAAAGGATTTGGATTATGCACACATCCCGATGTACGCGGTTATCGGGGTCAAACCCGAGTATGTACACGGTTATCGGGTAAAAAACCGCGTATATCATTTTTTACATAGTTTTAGGGATGATCAAGGAAACATCAAAGGATAAAATATGGTCCATGGGGTCTAAAGAGTCTGCAGTGGGACAGGGGAAGGCCATACAAAGTGTGATTTACCTGGAGTGGTGAAATCCACTATAACATGAGGTTTCTTTATCTTCCTTACATTTCATACAGTTTCCTTATTAAATAAAGGTATTAAAATATCAAATGAAAATATGTGTATTATATTCCTCCTGTAGCTAGGTTATTTTGTTTAAACAACGTTAAAGAGAATCTAGGTTTATTTAGTTTACATGTTCATGCAAACCCTAGAAATAAAGATTATGCTACAAGAGTGTTTTTATTTCTTAACCATGGTTTCCTAGTTGGGAAAATATAGATTATATTTCTTACTATGGATTAAGACTGTCACACATGCTTTTATCAGTTTTCAAAACAATAGGAAAAATATCGTCTCTATTATTTTCACATTACTCTTATATCATTCATATTTTAAATTCATCTTTCTCTGTAATTATGTAAATTTCTAACAGATTTTGTCTTAGGATTAAAACTCTAGATTCATCAAGATAACTAGATTTTCTGCATAGTGTTCCAAACTTAAATGAAAAATTAAAACAAAGTTTACATACAGATAAACAAATTTATAAAACACACAGACTAGAGGTCAAATATCTAAGTGGAATAAATTCAAACTAGGATTAGATCATATTAAAAATAACTAATAAACTATCAACCAAAAGGAACTAATTAAATACAAACTATTTATATTAAAATCCAACTCTACTTTTCTACTGCTGGAAGATTTCATATTGCCAGCATGTTTATTACTATTTCAGCTAACAAATCCATTATAAACAACTATATCATAAACATAGTTCATAGACTTAAACATAGTTTAAATATTAACCCTATAATAAAACATAAACAATGATAAAGTATTAAACAAACCCCATACATTTTCCAGTATAAAAACCTCTACATAAAAGCCATCCATCGAAACCTATTAAGGTTTAGTCGTAGGCATAAATATCATTACAATGATCTAAACTATTATAATCAGAAACCGAGAATAAAATATATAAATATTATAAACCAATTCTTAAACCAACATAATCCATTTAAAAACCCAGGATCGAATCGTGTCGGCATCGTTGCCAAAAAAAACATAGCACTGCATTAACAGCTATCCAAGCATTAGGATAGCCCATACTCAAATATTGTAGGCTTGCACTATTAAAAAACAAAATAAAAGCAATTACATGCCCATGATTGAATCCTGTAGGTATTGGTAATAAACAACAACATATTAGCACCGTAAACCACATAGTGAAGGGTTTGCATTACATGATCCCCTAAAAAGCTTCAACATAAACCTATAGTTCAGACTCAATACGAGATACACTAGCATAACCAAAGACACAATTATATACATCAAACACTCTACTCACTGGTTGCGTATTTGCTAAGGGTTGAGTCACAACTTCCAAGCTCATGACTGTAACCCCAACCTTATACATTATTTTACATTTCTACACAGTCACATAATTAGAATAGACATAAAAACAAAATTAGCATGTTACGTATTCACCTAAAGGCCGAGCCATCCTCATGGTCATGAGGTGAAACCCCAGCCCATAATAAACATTAAATCAAACCCAATGAATATAATGCCTTTAAACCCTACTGTCAACGCATATACAGTCATGACCTTAATAAAACATAGAAACCATATGTGCAGCAATATCCTCAGCTAAAGGTGGTTATAATAAACCCCATCCCAGATAATAAACCATACATTCGATAAGTATAATGCTTATGAAGTAAAATACACAGTCATGATTCACATAGTGCCATTGCAAGTAATGGCACTGTCATGCCATAGTATTCGCATCATTTAAAATAAAACATAGAAATATTCCATTAAAACATTAAACCCACACAATTATAATACAAATCAATATTTATTTATAGATTCGAGTCCTTGTCTGGACATACACGACTCCCCCAAAGTATTTACATTTAAAGCTTCAAAGGAAAAGATAAATACAATCACATCTCTTGGATTCCCAAAACCATACAAAGGCCCCAAACCAACTATCAAGTATATTAACCAAAATTACACAGATATAAATCCTCCCAAATGAGTGTGCAACAATCTATCACACATACGCACAGAGGTAAGGGCCTATGCATTTTGCAGGGCTGACCTGCTTAAAGGGTTGTGCATACAATCCAAAGAGCCATCATCAATCCATGAGTCCAAGCCACCCATGTCACCTGCAAAACCAAACACGCAGAGTTATCAGGAGTATGTTGAACCTCAATTGAATAAAACAAACAAAACATCGTTGCAAATCCATGTTGAGAGCATACCTATAAACATAGGGGAATCATGTTACTTCACACATAATAAACACCTAAGAGCCAAAATCACATAGACAACTAGGAACAAAACCAAATGAATCGCATCCACAAGCAGACCAGCATATGAGGTTCGTTTCCCACACTTTCCAAGGAGCCATAAATGCGCCACCCTAGTCTCTACTATCAACGAAATTCATACCCACATCTCCATAGTCAATCCCACAATGAAATCGCAATTTTCCACCACCCGCATACTAAACCCGTATCAAAACCCTCCTTTGCATTGTTATAACAAAGTTTTATGCCATATGAAATATACCATAAATATTTTATGCATATACCATAGTCTCCCAAAGGTATTTTCATAAGATTGTTCCATAGTATAGGACCATGCATTAGGATTTACACCTTAAAAATTACATGTTATAAATTGAATATCAAAATGGATAAGGTTGTATAAACTTAAGCATATCAATAATGAAAACCAAAATCATTTCAACCCCACACTATCAAATCAACATAAATGTCGAATGTAGGCACCGCTAGGTCACGAATTTAGTCCTCCTAATGCTAGTTATGAATAGGATAGTGTAGTGTAGTTATCATGTTGTAGAATGTTTCTACTTCTCAATGTCGTAGATAGATTATGTCAACAAACTAACCTGCACAAAAGTGGAAGTTTGCATTACTTTTCAATGAACTAAGTACTCCCCATAAAAGCAAGAGGAACCCTTTTACCTCTCCGAGTAGGTCCCTCAAGGGATAAAAACCCCACCACTCCACCCCTTGAATGTTAAAGGAAAATCAAACTTTTAATAAATAAAACTATAAACAAAGTACAAGACATATAAATAGAAAGTAAGACATAAGTGAACTAGCTTATGCAAATGTATGTTAATAGTAAATACCAAAAGAGTAATCGTATAAACAAATCCACGTAACTTAACCCTAGTACATAACCATATTAGCATTACATAGGAAAATACATAAAAAGGGAAAGGCGGATTGCGACACCTAGATCTAGTGAACACATGACAAATATATTCCGCAAAACATAACTACTGTCCAAGAAAGGTAGTATTTAACTAGACTACAATTATGTTTTTCAAATTTTGGGGACCTACAAGTGGTATCAAAGCACAGTTTCAACACAAGTGACCTAATGGGCATACCAAACATTCGTTGCAGAAAATAAATTATGTATTTGAAATTTTGTTAACTAACGGAAAATTTATTATTATTAAAAATTTTACATTGTAGGATTGAAAGAACAGTTCTGATCATGAACATGAAAGAAGACAACAACTGGCAAGGAAACCTGAATACCCCCACACGGGAAGAAGAACTGGTGGTTGAACTAAATTCTGATATACTGAAAACCATACAAAGTCTGCAAGAATACTTACAGAGTTTCAAGGATGATAATTGTTAACCAAAAAAATCCCTCACTAAGCTCTTCATGGCCTACACCACCCAAGGACACCACTTCACGACCCTCCATTAGACCCCCACACCCTCAAAAAGGCTTAAGGATGAAGAAAAGGGATTAAAAACCCCAAAAAGGAGCCTAAGTAACTCTTCTAGGGCCTAAAGCCTCCAAAAAGGGGCTAAAACCCCTCAAAGGAGCCTAAAACCCTAAAAGGAGATAAATTTAGGGAGGAAGGGGCTAAAATCCTAGAAAAGGGATTAAATCCCAGACCAAGGGCTTAAACCCCTAAAACCCCAAAAAAGTTATAAAAGGAGGGTGGGGGGTCACTCTCAAAATACTCCTCCCTTGAATACTGTTATGCTGCCCAAGTGGATTCCTTGACACCATTTACCTCTCAATCTACCCACACTCCCTCTCATCCATCTTCCCTTTGAGCCATAGCTCCCCCATTGCCAAGAAAGAGGTGCTTCTATTTGAGTTTTCCTAACATCTATTTTCTTGCAGTTTTATGGCCTAAAATGTTCTTCCAGGTCTCCATTATTGTATGCAGGGTCTCAGAGGTCTTTAACCCATAACCTTGTGTGCAGAGGGGTTTCATTTTTCTTTGATTTCTGTTCTGTATTTCAGTTCTATTTATTTTTCTTTGCATTCACCACCAAGAACGTACCCTTCTATCCTATAGACAGAAGGTATCCATTCATTCCCTGTAGCAAGGGAGAAATCCCTGCTATAGAACTGGTGACCATACCAGGTCGATCCCACAGGATCCCTGGGCCAAATTTTTTAAAATTTCAAGTTTTTCAAGTTTTTCCCTAATTTTTCAAATTTCATGTTAAATTCACTTTAAATCTAGTTTATTTTCAGTTATCAATACTATCAAAGCCTCTACTAGGAAAATCCGAGTCAGTTTGGCCACAGTATAGGTTACTGTCGGCCAGATCTGACTCTGGATCTCAAAAAACCCCAAATCCGGGGCAGGTCGCTCTTATTGGGCCTAAAAGTGAGGTGAGGGCACACTTAATGGCCAAGCTTGTGCACCTAGGGTGCACTTAATCCCTTGATAAGTGTGACTTCACTCAAAAACATAGACAACGAATGTCTGTGAATTCTATGCGACCCCCTCGCCTGTTTCTGAAAAAATATTGTGGCCCCCTCGCCAGATTTGATCAGAAATGTGTGGCCTATAAAATAGAAATTCAATTTCAATTTAATAGAGGTTAAATTTTAGTTTTATAGGGACTGTCAGTGCGGCTCAGCCACCTCTGTCTAGCACTACAAGTCAATTTCAGTTTCAGTTTCTGTTTTCTGCAATTTCTTTTACAAACAATGTGTAAATTCCAACTAAATGTTAATGGCTTAATCAAATGAATGTAGATGAACTAAAATTAACCTAAAACTAACTGTATTGTTTACCATTCCTCCTCTAGCCAGTCATCACCCTCTGGGGTATTCTAAGATATGACGAAGGGAAAGCTCGTATAGATCTAGGCACTCCACTAATATTGTTCCAAACCATTAAAACCGGATGACCTGAGAGGTAGAAGGGGTAGAGAAGGAGGGCTTCTCACGGTGCTAAGCGTCCTCCTTGTTGACCAACCTTGCATCTGGGAGGTGACCTATGGATCTACAGATGGGCTTAGTCCCATTGTGTTGAGAGCCCAGCACCTTCTCTTGGTTGAAGAGTAATATCAATGTGAGATAGTCATCTAGTTAGGCAATCAAACATTCAGGGTTAATAACTGTATTTGCTCACAATTTCTGATTAGTCAATGCTTGCATACACAACCACAATATGATGAATTCATAAACCATGTTGCAGTAACCAAATACCAAAAAAACAAACAACCAAATACACCATACCAAGTAATTAACCCAACTCAGTTCATGACGCTGTGTGAGCCTTAAAATTTACCAATTTACACTAAGTACAAACAAATCTGCAGTTTTTGAGGACATAAGTCCCTGACTGCTTCAATTGTGGGAAGTACTTGGGCTCTACCTAGAAACTCATTGTGAGGAGTACCACAAGAACCCCAAAGTAGCTGGCCGCTGAGAGGAATTGCCAAGCGAAACAGGCAATGACCCCTTCCAATTGAGTAGAAACACCTATGAGGAAAAATCCAACCATTGTATTCTGGCAGTCTTGGTGGCCGAGCGACCACCTACAGCCAATAGGAAGCCACTGAAACCGAGGTCCAAACATCATTCCCATTAGTTTGATAAACATCTAACA
Source organism: Pseudotsuga menziesii (assembly GCA_001517045.1). Lineage (NCBI taxonomy): Eukaryota > Viridiplantae > Streptophyta > Pinopsida > Pinales > Pinaceae > Pseudotsuga > Pseudotsuga menziesii. The sequence goes on along the minus strand of LPNX010005043.1, from coordinate 867,814 downwards.
CAATTGATCCCTCACGCTCTTCCTCACGCCTAAGAGGTGAACCACCATAATTTGGAACACTTAGTTGACACTGTCAAAACTATTCTCAGCGATCTCCCACACCATCAAAAGGCCACACAGCCTCTGATTCAGATTCAAACCCATATCAGTCTAAACCAGACCTCCATACTACACCATCAAGCCCCATGGCTGGTGCCAACCTGGATCCATTTTTTGGCATCTCCATAGAAAGTGGACCCATGTCCACACCACAACCTGTCACCAATAACCCTGCAGGTGGCCTAAGCACAGTCATGCAAACTGTCATCAGTCAGCTACCACCACCTATAGTGACCAGCCAAGCTAGCCCACTTGCCAAGACATTGGGGCAGTGGCCCCTTCACACACACTGCCCCTCCTTCCACACAGCGGGGCAGTGTACCATCCACTTACATTTCCCCTACTATCATACATGGGGGCAATGCACCTTCCACCCACACAGTCCCTCCCACAACACTTGGGGGCATTGGCCCATCTGTTAGCCAGTTTTTCTACACAGTCTAAATGTTGCCATATGCCAAACTTTGAATGTTTCACTCACAGGAAAAGCCACAGCAGGATGAATCAAAGGAAGTCACAGCAGTAATGAAGCAAATGTTATGTTACAGCCACAGATGAGAACAATGTCACAACTCTAAATGTTGCACAGAATACCCGCATATTGAAAAGGATGATTACACAGTTCACTACAACAGAGGATTTTGTTATACATTCAAATAAATGAAACAGAAGGATGAAAAAGATCAAGTGTTACATCTATACAGCGATTCACATATATAAAACATAGTTTTAAATGAATAATTTGATCACACTATACAGAATGGGTAGGATCTGAAACAAAGCGGCGGGAAGGATAGTGAATTTTCCTCCGCAACAGTGGAAGGGTAGTGGCTTCTTCATCCACAATGGCGGAAGCCCATAAGACAAGGATTGGTGACAATGGGCAAACAAACATATCGATGAGTGGAGGTTAAACGACTAAACGGTGGAAGGATAGTGACTTTCTCAGCCGTAACGTCGGAGCTTTAAAACATCGGAAGTCGGAAGGACATCCCCTTCCGCAACGTCGGAGCGAAAAGCAAAACAGGAGCTGCAACGTCGGAGCTTCAAAAAATTGGAAGTCAAAGCAGAAACGGAGCCACAACGGCGGAGGTATAAAGGCTTTCGGGAGCTGCAATGGCGGAAGCCAAAATAACAAAACTTCCAACTCGAAACCCAAAAGATAGCCGATTGAGACAAAGCTCATCGGAGCTAGTTTCCCGTCCCTCTTTCGAAACGATGGAAGTTTAATTCACATATGTGTCCGCTGCAGCATAGAACTGTTATATACAGAGGAAGTCTCCATATTCATAGCCAAACCCAGGGTCCTTTGATTTGGAAACAGTGGAAATTGAAGAGTCTAGCACAGTATTGATTCGATGATGACTATTCGTGGAATGCAGAGAGTCAGACAAACTGGGCATTCGAAGGACTTAAACTTTTTGTCAGTTAGAGACTTTTGAGAATCTATGATATTCGTGGAATGTGAATCATTTTGTACAGATCAGCATTCGAGACCTATTAACTGTTTCTCATTTGCAATTAGATGGAAAATGAAGAGTCCGTAACGATTTTTGTAATGAACGGAGAGAATGGGAATCGACTGGAATATATATATATATATTGTAGCAAGCATATGAAAGTAAGTGCGTTGTTCAGTAAGGTAATTTTGAATATAAGAGATTGAGCACATTGCAGAAAAGGATTGAAGAGCTGGATACGGTGATAGTTGCAGAGTATGAAGAGTCCAGATGAGAAAGAATATGAGAATGATATAGTGACAGTCTCGGTGAGTTCTGTATGTGCTTAGTCTTGATGATAAATAGAGAAAAATGTATAGAGATAGAATTATAACATCTATTGTGAATATCTGCAATACTATCTAATTCAGAATCATAATGTAAATGTTGATTTATATATCCTAGTCATAAACAGTGAGGGGTTGTAAGGGTTTGATTCATTCTGTAATTCACAGAGTTCTCTAGGGTGTTGTAGCATCCCTCTGGTTGTTGCCAGAAAATAGAAACAAGTTGGTGCTTGTATAATTGGAAGTTGGAGCTTCCAGAGGTAGCAGCCTCATCTGGGTTGAAGCTCAAGCAAAATAAAATAATGTAAAGAGGAGTTGGAGCTTACCTTTCATTCTTAAGAAGAAGAGTGTTTATTGTTTCCTCATGAAAACATTGTGTCTTGTGTTCGTTGATGTGATTGAATGTTGATTGTTATTTAATTTGCTGCTATATGTTGAATGGTTTAAATATATGTCCATAATAAATATGAAACATCCTTTAAAAATATGCACTTTGGTATGTAACTGATTCACCCCCCCCCTCCCCCCCTCTCAGTTACTTTAATCCGTCCAACAATTGGTATCAGAGCCAGGTTGCTTCAAATCAGTTTAACCACTGGAATCTAGATCCTAATCAATGGACAAGAAATCAGAATTTACCAAACATGGACTGCCTCTATTTGATGGACATAATTATGCCTTTTGGAGTACAACAATGAAACTGTTTCTACAGTCTCAAGGAGTCGATGTATGGCAAGCTTGTTTAAATACATATAATGTTCCAGCAACTATTCCAACAGATCCTATAAGTAGAAGACTCTATGAGAGTAATTCAAAGGCTATGTATGGTATTCTAGGAGGCCTAGCAGCTTCAGAATTTGTTAAAGTAATGAACTGTTCCTCAGCAAAAGAAATTTGGGACAAACTGAAAACAGTCTATGAAGGGGATGATAAAGTTAAAAATGCCAAATTACAAACATATAGATCTCAATTTGAAAGTTTGAAAATGGAAGAATCTGAAGATATAGCCACTTATTTCCTTCAAATAGATGAAGTTGCCAATACCATGAGAGGGCTAGGACAAAAGATTAAAGATGAAGATCTTGTACAAAAGGTTCTTAGATCTCTTCCTACTAGATTTAATCCTAAGGTTTCTGCATTAGAAGAAAGATCATATTTAGATACCTTAGATATGGATACACTTAGTGGAATACTAACTGCATATGAAATGAGAATTTCTGGTGAGACTTCTTCCAAGAAAGAAGCAGCATTCAAAGCAGCAAAGAAGGAGAAGAAGAAGAATGAAGAAGAACTGAACCATTCTGAAAAATCAGAATAAGATGAAGAAGAAGCAAATTTTGTCAAGAGCTTAAGAAAGGGTACAGGTAGGTACAAAGGTAAGCTTCCTTTGAAATGTTTTGGATGTGGTAGAATAGGCCACTTTGCTTCCAAATGTCCATATAGTAAGAACTCTAACAATGAGGAAGAAAGCAGTAAAAAGCCAAAGCAATACAAAAATAAATACAAGAAGTCTTTCAATAGACGTACTTTCAAGAAGAAGAGTTTATTTACTAAAGAAGAAAGTGATATATTTGATTCCGATGAAAGTGATGATCAGTCAGATGAGAATCTCTTTATGGATTTGAAAAATCAGAAAGACCAGTCTGAAGAGGAAGAAGACAGTGAAGTGGATTTGGAAGCAAAATTGGTAAGTTCTCTATGTGATTTAAGAAGAAAAAGAAAAGAATGTAGATATCTTAAGAGAAATGTTAAAGAACTTGAGGATGAGTTTAAAAAATCAAATGATTCATTTGAAAGCACTGAAGCAATGATGATTGAATTAAAACTAAAAATGGAAGAAGCTAGAATCACTGAAGAATCTCTAAACAAATTAATTATGGTAAAGGATAAAGAGATTGAAAACTTGAAATCAGAAGTTGTCTTATTAAGGAAGAAGGTACAAGAAAGCAACATGAATCACAATTCATCAATTCTAAATCAGATAATAGAAAGTCAGAGATCTGTAAATGATAAATCTGGACTTGGTTATAAGGCAGCAGTGATCAATGATGGTTCTAGTTCAAGTTTGAAAGAAACAGGTGCAGAAAAGAAGAATGAGAAAGGAGCTGATGAGAATTTAGTGATTGAGAAACAGGAAGAAAAATCAAGACCAATTGTTCAGAAAAGAACACATGACGGGTATCAAAATAAGTTTAATGACTATTGTTTCTTTTGTTACAATTATGGACACAAGGCTGCATTTTGTACTAAATTTTCAAGAAAAATATATGAACACAATGGTTATGAGAAATCTAGACATGGATATGGAGAAAAATTGGATGTGACAAGTCAAAACAGATATAGCAATACTCATAACAGATTTGATATTTTAAACCATGAAACAGAATGTTATAAGTGTCAAAATTTTGGTCATATTTCAAGAAATTGCCCTACCAACTTTCAGAAAGTTAGTAAACTCATCTGTACTCATCAACAAACTCAAATCTGGAAAAGGAAGACTGAAAATCTAAAGGCTGAAAATTGTAACGTAGCACTGCAAGCTGAACATAAAATCAAATGGATAATAGATAGTGGATGCTCCAAACATATGACAGGAAGTAAACATTTGTTTATCAAACTAGACAAAGGAAAAGAGGGATCTGTCACATTTGGAAATGATCAGACAGCTAGAATAATTGAAAGAGGGATTGTATGTTTAAACAGTAAGAAAAACTTGGCTGAAAATGTCCTGTTGATAGAAGACATGGAACACAACTTACTGAGTGTTAGTCAAACATGTGATAAGGGACGCTACATGATATTTGATTCAAATGGATGTCAAATCAGAGATGTGAAAACATATAAACTAATAGGTACAGCCACAAGAAGTGCAAGCAATGTCTATATTCTAGATGAGAAAAAGAATGAATGATGTCTTAGTAATGAGAATGAAAGCTGGTTGTGGCACAAGAGACTAGGTCACATGAATTTTGATAATCTGATCAATATGAGTAAGAATGAAGCTGTAAGAGATTTACCATCTTTAAATAATCTCTCAGGTTCAGTGTGAAGCAATGCCAACATGGGAAACAAACAAGAGTCAGATTTAAAACAAAAGAATACTCCACAACTAAACCGCTTGAGATAGTGCACACTGACATTTGTGGGCCCATGAGAACAAAAGGGATGAAAAGAGAAAAGTATTTCTTATTATTTGTGGATGATTACACTATAATGACTTGGCTTTACTTATTGAAAAAGAAATTTGAAGCTTTTGACTGCTTTCAAACGTTTCAAGAATTTGTTGAAAATGAATGTGACAAGAAAATAAAGTGCCTGAGATCTGATAATGGAGGAGAGTATGTGTCAAATGAATTTAACAAATTTTGTGATGTGAACGGGATAAAGAGACACTTCTCTGTGACTAAAACACCCCAACAGAATGGGGTAGTAGAAAGGAAAAACAGAACAGTAGTAGAGATGGCTAGAACCATGCTCCATGAAGCAAAGTTGAGTAATGTGCTTTGGCCTCAAGCTATTCACACAAAAGTTCGCATAATGAATCAATGTCTGCTAAGAAATAACCAGTCTGTCATGCCATATCAAATGTGGAAAAGAAAACCAGCCAGTGTTAAACATTTCAGGATTTTTGGCTGTAAGTGTTATATCAAACGAGTAGATCCACATTTGGGAAAATTAGACTCTAGAACCGATGATGGAGTATTAGTTGGCTACTCCTTCTCTAGAAAAGCATATAAATGTTATAATTTCAGACTAAGAAAGATTGTTGAAGCAATAGATGTAACATTTGATGAATCTACATTCTTAAAATCAAAGACTAAGCAAAAGGAGTTTGAGACTCATGATATATTTGACAAGCACAGGTCAGATGATGAAGAGGATGAAATAGAAGAGGTTAAGGCTGATGGTAGTGATAGACATACAAGTGATGATGAACAATGCTTCAGTTCTTCAAAAAATACAATTTCAACAAAATCTCCAAGTAGTCGAATACAGAAAAATCACTCTGAAGAATTGATTATTGGGGATATAAACTCAGGTGTCGAGACAAGAAGTAAAAGACAGCAACCCATCCTTGAAAAGAAGGTATCAATTCTCTCTCTGACTGAACCAAAAAATGTGAATGAAGCTATCAAAGATGAACATTGGGTAAAAGCTATGAAGGAAGAGCTTAGCCAAATTGAAAAGAATCATACCTGGGAACTAGTTCCTAGACCTGCAAACAAAAATGTAATAGGAGCTAAGTGGGTTTTCAGGAATAAACTGGATGATACAGGAAAAGTAACCAGAAATAAAGCAAGACTAGTTTGAAAAGGTTATGCACAGGTAGAAGGGATTGATTATAGTGAAACATTTTCCCCTGTTGCTAGAATGGAAGCAATAAGGTTGATTTTAGCATATGTCAGCTCCAAACAAATTAAAGTCTACCAAATGGAAGTGAAGTCAACTTTTCTGAATGGTGATCTAGAAGAGGAAGTCTACATGGAGCAGCCAAAAGGATTTCATGTACAGGATGCATCACAGTTTGTTTACAGATTGAGGAAAGCATTATATGGATTAAAGCAAGCACCTAGGGCATGGTACTCCAGACTAGATAACTACTTAATGCAGCAAGGATTCAAGAAAGGTCACACAGATAGTAACCTATACATTAAAGAAGAGAATAATAGCCTTATTATTATAGAAGTTTATGTTGATGACATAATTTTTTGGGAGTGACGATGATATACTGAGCACAAAGTTTCCTGAAAGCATGCAGCAGGAATTTGAAATGTCTATGCTAGGAGAAATGAAGTTCTTTCTTGGATTACAAATCAATCAATGTGATAGAGGTATCTCTATCTCTCAGACTAAATACATTAATGAAACGTTAAAGAAATTCAAAATGGAGGACTGTAAGCCAGTTGGTACACCTATTGTCACTGGATGTAAACTCAGTAAAGATGATAACTCTGGAGATGTAGACCAGACTATGTACAGATCCATGATTGGCAGTCTACTCTATGCTACAGCAACTAGGCTAGACATTATGCATGCTATTTGTCAGGTTGGAATATTTCAGGCTTCACCTAAGAATGGTCACTTGTTGGATGTAAAGAGGATTTTCAGATACTTAAAAGGAACAACAAATCATGGTTTATGGTATCCAAAAGATAACTCTCTGGACTTATATGCATTTATTGATGCTGACTGGGATGGATGTGCTGATGACAGGAAAAGTACCAGTGGTGCTACCTTCTTTCTTGGAGGTTGTTTGGTAAGCTGATCCAGTTAGAAACAATCATCTGTTTCATTATCTACAGCTGAAGTAGAGTATATAGCAGCAGCAGGATGTTGCACCTAGATTCTTTGGATGAATCAAATGTTGAAGGATATGCACATACAGAATGATGATCCCATTCCCATTTTCTGTGATAATACAAGTGCAATAAGCATTTCAAAGAACCCAGTGATGCATTCAAAGACTAAACACATACCCATCAAATATCATTTTCTGAGAGAGCAGGTGCTGTCCAAAGTTATTAAGCTTGAATATGTTGGAACAAAAGACTAGATTGCTGATATTTTCACTAAGCCTCTTCCCAAATCTCAGTTTGAAATGCTTCGAGCTCAATTGGGGGTTTGTCCTCTCTAAATATTTTCTCATTCACATTACAGGTTCTGATTTCCTAGTGTCAAATGGTTCTAGATTTTGGTTATTTCTGTGTTCTCTTGCTTTTTGAACATATTCAATACAGATTGGTTTCATTTTTTCAGCTATTAGTTGTCTCACGATGATAGGGGGAGACATATTCACAGGGGGGGTTCTCTTTCTATCTTTTCCATGGATGTCAAAAGGGGGAGAAATATTTCAAAGTTTGTCATCATGTCAAAGGGGGAGTTTGTTAGCCAGTTTTGCTACATAGTTTGAATGTTTCCATATGCCAAACTTTGAATGTTTCACTCACAGGCAAAGCCACAACAGGATGAATCAAAGGAAGTCGCAGCAGTAATGAAGCAAATGTTATGTTACAACCACAGATGAGAACAATGTCACAGCTCTAAATGTTGCACAGAATACCTGCATATTGAAAAGGATGATTACACAGTTCACTACAACAGAGGATTTTGTTATACATTCAAATAAATGAAATAGAAGGATGAAAACGATCAAGTGTTACATCTATACAACGATTCACATATATAAAACAGAGTTTTAAATGAATAATTTGATCACACTATACAGAATGGGCAGGATCTGAAACAAAGCGGTCGGAAGGATAGTGATTTTTCATCCGCAACGGCGGAAGGGTAGTGGCTTCTTCATCCACAACAATGAAATCCCACAACACAAGGATCAGCGACAATGGGAAAACAAACATATCGACTAGCGGAGGAGAAACAACTGAATGATGGAAGGATAGTGACTTTCTCAGCTGCAACATCAGATCTTTAAAACATCGAAAGTCGGAAGGACATCCCCTTCCGCAACGTCGGAGCAAAAAGTGGAATAGGAGCTGCAATGCCGGAGCTTCAAAACATCAAAAGTCAGAGCAGAAAAGGAGCTACAACGGCGGAGGTATAAAGACTTTCAGGAGCTGCAACGGTGAAAGACAAAATAACAAAACTTCCGACTCGAACCCAAAAGACAGTCGATTGAGACAGAGCTCATCGGAGCTAGTTTCCTGTCCCTCTTCCGAAACAGCGAAATTTTAATTCACATATGTGTTCGCTGTGGCACAGCACTGTTATATACAGAGGAATTCTCCATATTCAAAGCTGAACCCAGGGTCCTTTGATCTAGAAACAGTGGAAATTGAAGAGTCTAGCACAGTATTGATTCGATGATGACTATTCGTCGAATGCAGAGAGTCAAACAAACTGGCCATTCGAAGGACTTAAAGTTTTTGTCAGTTAGAGACTTTTGAGAATCTATGATATTCATGGAATGTGAATCATTTTGTACAGATCAGCATTCGAGACCTATTAATTGTTTCTCATTTTCAATTAGATGGAGAATGAAGAGTCCGTAACCATTTCTGTAATGAACGGAGAGAATGGGAATCGACTGGAATATATATATATATATATATATATATATATATATATATTGTAGCAAGTAGATGAAGGGTGTGCGCTATTCAGTAAGGTAATTTCAAATATAAGAGATTGAGCACATTGCAGAAAAGGATTGAAGAGATAGATACGATGATAGTTGCAGAGTATGAAGAGTCCAGATGAGAAAGAATATGAGAATGATACAGTGACAGTCTCGATGAGTTTTGTATGTGCTTAGTATTGATGATAAACAAAGAAAAATGTACAGAGATAGAATTATAAAATCTGTTGTGAATATCTGCAATACTGTCTAATTCAGAATCATAATGTAAATGTTGATTTATAAAGCCTAGTCATAAACAGTGAGGGGTTGTAAGGGTTTGATTCATTCTGTAATTCACAAATTTCTTTGGGGTGTTGTAGCATCCCTCTGGTTGTTGCCAGAAAATAGAAACAAGTTGGTGCTTGTATAATTGGAAGTTGGAGCTTCCAGAGGTAGCAGCCTCATTTGGGTTGAAGCTCAAGAAAAATAAAAGAATGTAAAGAGGAGTTGGAGCTTACCTTTCATTCTTAAGAAGAAGAGTGTTTACTATTTCCTCATGAAAACATTGTGTCTTGTGTTCGTTGATGTGATTGAAAGTTGACTGTTATTTAATTTGCTGCTACATGTTGAATGGTTTAAACATATGTCCATAATAAATCTGAAACATCCTTTAAAAATATGCCCTTTGGTATGTAACTGATTCCCCCCCCCCCCACCCCCCTCTTAGTTACTTTAATCCGTCCAACACCATCTACAATGGTGCCACCGCAAGTACCCCCACCTGTGTAGATGCATTATGCACCTGCAAACCCCACTACCATCGCTGCCCCATCTCACATCAACTCGGGGTCCAATATACCTTTCATGGCTCATCTTAACCTGCCTAATTTGGCTCGATTAACAAATGACCCCATCTGCCACCAAGCGTTCTGGCCACCCATGTCAACCAAGCTACCATTAGACATTCCCAAGTTTGACAGCAAGGCAGGGGAATGTCCCCAAAATCATATCATGACATTCCATCTATGGTGCTCATAAAATAGCATCGTAGACAATTCCACCAAACTGAGGCTATTCCAATGCACCCTTACAGGTGTTGCATCCAAATGGTACATTGAGCTACCGCAAGCCAAGTACCCAGATTTCAACTCCCTAGCTTTCATGTTCCTACAGTATTTCCAACTCCCCATAGATATGATCAAGGGGTGGAGATCCTGCTATCCTAAAGAAAATATCAGCAATAAATTAATGAATATTTACTATGGAACATGATGGGAGGAAACTCGCATGGACAACCCACTCATTCAACCAACAAGTTCAAGAAGTAGTTTTGTCATAAATGGACCAGCAGCCCAAAGGGAGAAGGAAAAGAACAATACACCATTGAACCTATAGAAAGAGATTATCATAGTCTTTTTAGTGATAATTATCTTTCTCATTGCAGAAAGAAACTAAGGAATGATGACAACCTCCAAGGAGAGTTCAGAAAGATAAGAGCCCCAATCTATGAAGGAGAGATGAACGCTGGGGAAAAATTTGAAGAATGGCTTCTCGATATGAGCAAATACTTTTGAGTGCACAACTACTCTAGTGAGATGAAATCTCATCTAGCCATCTATAATTTAAATGGAGGATCAACTAGATGGTGGAGAGACCTAAAGCATACTAAGAAACAATAGGTCGAAGAAATGCGATGGAGTAACTTTCATAGAATTTTTCAGGAGAAACACATGTATAAAATATTCTTCGACATGATGGTGAAATAATTTCACAAGTTAAGAATGGGTTCCATGACCATGGATGATTTAATCAACATATTTTTGGATTTGCTACACTACGTACCTTATATAAAGGACAAGAAAGTGAAAATACAATAGTTTTTAGGATGTCTTCCTCCCAATTTTAGAGAGAGAATTGAATTTGACATGCCTAAGAATCTGAATGCTACCCTATACAAAGGTAGTATTTTCTATGAGCATGGAAATATGAGGTAGAAAAACATCAATAGAAGTAGATATAGGTCTAGGTTCTTCTTAGATAACCACAAAACGGATTTCAACTCACCACCTTACAAAAAACAGAACAACAGTTTTTTAGCTAATAATAACTTCAACAAGATAGGTACAAAGCCCTATGTAGTAGCTCCAAATGCTAACAAACCGAAAGAAAATGGGGGAGCCAATGTTTCCCTACTACAAATCAAATGTTGGAAATTCCAAGGGACCCATTATGACCGAGACTATAAGATCAAGACCAATGGGGTATTGCACAATTTACAAGAATAACCAATGGTAGAGGACATAGTTGGAACACCGAGGATTTATAAAGTCTTATATGGCCAATAGGAAGACCATCAGGATACTATGGTTGAAATAAAAGGTGAGGTTTCCAACACTTCTATTTCAATATTGATTGGCCCCAGTGCTTACTAAAGCTATGTATCACCTAAAATTGTTGATTTATGTAAACTAGAAAAAGTTAAACATGAGAAACCATGTCTGGTGCGATTAGCCACAGGTACGAAATGAAAGGTTTCTGAAATAGTTAGAAATTGTGAGGTAAACCTGAATAGTTTTCCTACTAGAATAAATTTTAACATTTTACCCTTAGGACCGTATGATATACTTATCAGTAGGGACTGGTTGGAACAACATCATGTCATGCTCAGCTGTTTACACAATTCAATCTTGTGTACAGATAGCCAAGGGAATCGGGTAAATATTCAAGGCATACCTAAGAAGGTTTCCGTAAGGAAAATATCTGCCTCACAAGCAAAGAAGTGCATTAGAAAAGGCTACAAACTATTTGTAGTTAACATCCAGGACATAGAAGCTAAAAGAGAACAACACATCAAGGACTTTCCAGTTCTCGTAAACTTTATGGATGTATTGATTGAGGAGATACTAGGATTACCACCAAAACTATACTTAGATGTTTCTGTAGAATTGACATGAGGGTCAATTCCATCTTAAAAATCCCCTTACCACATGAGTGCACTAGAGTTGGTGGAACTCAAGCTGCAATTGCAAGAGTTGATTGAGAAGGGATATATCCGACCTAGTGTTTCCCCTTGGGGATTAGCGATAATTGTCATAAACAAGAAGGATAGTACGATGTAGATGTGCATCGATTACCACCAACTTAAAAAAATTAACATCAAGAACTGATACCCACTCCCTATGATTGATGCTTTGTTCGGTCAAGTAGGAGGAGCCAAGATTTTTTCGAAGATCGACCTACAATTCTGATACCATCATGTACAAATCTGCGAAGAGGATATTCACAAAACTGCCTTTCATATAAGATATGACCACTATGAGTTTGTAGCAATTGAATTCGGGTTGAACAATACACTCATGAACATTATGTGTACAATGAACAATACATTTAGTAAATACCTGGATAAAATTGCATTGGTATTTATATACGACATCCTAGTTTACTCTACAAGTAAAGAGGAACACGAGGAGCATCTCCACATAGTACTACAGGTGTTACGAGAAAACCAACTCTACTCCAAGTTTAGTAAATGTGATTTTTACAAACCAAATATACAGTACTTGGGTCACAATCTCCAGGAATGGGATAGTCATTGACTCGTAAAATATTAAATCCATAGAGGATTGGACTACCCCTACTAGTGTCATAGACATTAGGTCCTTTTTGGGATTAGTTGGTTACTACCGAAAGTTCATTGAGAACATTTCAAGGATAGCTTGTCCCATGACCACTTTGAAAAAGAAGGAAATCAAATTCTGATGGATGACCAAGTGCAAGGAAAGTTTTTAGAATCCTAAAAACGTTTGACGATTGCATCGATACTATAAATTACAGATCCGGATGGGAATTTTGTGGTTTGCACGGATGCGAGCAAGGAAGGGCTGGGAGGAGTCCTCTTGTAGAACATTTGCACTATCTATTATGAATTGCAGAAGTTAAAGGAACATGGACAAAACTATCCCACCCATTATCTTGAGTTAGTAGCCATTATCCACACCTTGAAGATGAGGAGGAACTACCTCATGGGAAAGAAATTTATCCTAACACAGGTTGATGTATTTGTAACTTTGGAATGTATTCACTTGTATATGTTATGTATTGTACCCCAATGTTTATACCGTGAAGTGTCTATAATGTATTTGATTCATGTCATGCCCCGATGTTCCTATCGAGAGATTCAATAATGTAAACAAGTCATGTAAAGTCATTGTGGGTAACCCTCCTATTGATTAAGGGTTAAACTCCCCACTGTTGTGGGGCACTAGGGTTATTAGACTCTCCTAGAGATGTCAACTCTAGTAAGTAATTGTTAATTGGGGATGACATGTTAAAGTGGGCATTAAGTGAATGAAAGAATATAAATAGAGAGTGATCCTATCTATTTATCACACACACACTCACTCACTGGGGCGCATGAGTGAGAGAGAAGTTGTTGGGACAAGAGAGAGACTACTACTATCGAGAGATCATGTTTATGTTTTTGGGTTTTAATTTTGGTGTTGATTCTATCTCTGAGGAAGTTGTAGGATTTTCTCGTTTATGGTTTCCCCAAGGAAAATTCTTTGTGTCTCTTATCTCTTTTGTTTATTGTTGTGCATGTTATTCTCTCAGTTAAAGATCCTAATATAATGCTAGCTTAGAATGATAAAAATATAACATGGTATCTGAGCTAACCTGAGAAGAAGACATTGTGCAGATGTAGAAGCTAGGGATTCTTATTTTTTGGGTATCGCTCCATAATCCATCAGCAAAAGTATGCTAGGCTAACTCTCCATTGAAGGTCGCATCTTTCTGTCGAAGCGGAATACGATTCTAGACATTTTTAGTTTTTGGTGTGGGAAATAAGGGCTTCTTACAGAAGAGGAATTTTTTAGTGAGCCCAGCATAGTATTTCTCTCCTAATCAAAATCAAATTTTAGAGACCTGGGTCAAGACTTTTGGTTGGGTGAAACTCCGGGAAAGTCAAACCCTAGTTTGACCCCGAGCTGGAAAAACCCTAAAATACTAAAACTGATATGTTTTGGTAAATTCTCTATATCACAGGATTAGAGAAGGCTCAGGTGCTGTAACATTTACAAGATGAATATAAAATCCTTATTTACACCGTGTCCAAACTTTATCCTTCGATTCACTATATTATAGGAGATATGATCCCTCCAAGTTAGCGTTCCAGCCTCTTCCAGGATTCATCCATAAACAGGACACCTGGGGAGAATTTCCATATCTCAGGCGACAAAGGTCCAAATTAAATTTATGAAGATGTTGAAGAAAGGGAATAGACTATGCTTTCATTGGTCTGAGTTTCATACCTAGAAGATGAAACAATGACACGTGGCAGTCCATACAACCTCTCTATGTTGAACAGTCCTGAAACAGGTCACATTAGAGAAATGATCATAAGTCCCAATTGGTGAAACCAATTCTGATGAAACATGTGGTGTTTAAATAGGTATAGGAAAGGATACCTCATTGTGAATTTTTAGATATAGGGGAGCAGTAATTTTGGAGATACCATAGAAACAGTAGCAGGAATTTCTGCAGAATAAATTGGTAAACTAGGGCTTCCTGTTTCGAGAGCTTCCCTCCACTGTTTTCAGAAAAGGATTACTTTGGACAGCTTTCCTTGAAGAGATATATATTTCTATCTGATCATATCTGAAAGATTCCAAGTTTTGAAAATTAGGGTTTCTCTAACAAACCCTAGATCAGCTAGCTCTAGAACCAAGATGGACACCTCAAATCGGTAAGATCTAATATTTTTCTATTCTTATTTGAGGTTCTCATTTCAAAGTGATATATCAAATCAGGTTGATGATAATATTGGTGAATTTGACAAAATCCAAGCATGGAAGTATATGATCTCTCTGAAGAAAATGACTTGGACACCTACATAAGAAGAGAGGTTCCAGTTCCAGAGGGAGATGAGGCTTAAAGCCTTACACAAGAAGAACTTGGTCAAGGCCAAGAAGATCATTGCTGATTCAATCATGGATCACCTTGTACCATAAGTGTCTTCCCTAAAGACACCGAAGGAGATGTTTGATTCCCTGACCAAGCTATTTGAACGGAAGAACATAAATCAGAATATGACTTTGAAAAAACAATTGAAGAATGTGAAGATCCAAAATGTAGATACCATACAGTCATACTTTACAAGGGTCTCTCAATTCAAAGAACAAATTGTAGTAGTAGAAGAAGAAGTGGAGAATGTAGAAGTGGTGATAGCCACCTTGAATGGGCTCCCAAGATCATGCGAATCCATTCATGCAAGGAATGTGTGCTAGAAGGAAGTGATTACTTTCAGCAGACTCTAGGAAGAAGAAGAAGATCGACACATAATAAGAGAAGAGAAGATGGGAGCAACTGAAGATCAAGCTCTCACCATCCAAAGAAGATACCTCAAGCGATGAGGAATATGAAGAACTCAACTCTTGAATAACTTATTATCCATCCTATCATTTGGATAAGAAACAATGCTATGATGGTTGAAGGCTCAGGAAGGAGTCTTCCCATGAAACAAATAAATATAAGTATTCATTGTCACTTTATGATATGCATTTGCTTATATTCAGTTGATGTATTATGCATGATAGAATGTTTTCATTAATGATAGTATACTACTAATACGCATGTGATGGGTAAGTAGCTGATGGTGCTATACAACTCTCCATTGCTACTTATCTAGAATGAAACCTCTTTTCTCACATATTGGATTAGTGCACAGTCTCAGTCTTGTCCTGGTAGAGATGGAATGCATCTAGAAAGTTTCCGTGAGATATGGATGAATGTTGTATTGGCTAAAAATAGTTCCATAATCATATATTTTGATGCAAAAGAATTTTTCATTATGAATATACCTTTTGAAATTTTTTTAACCATACAACTAATGCATTTGACTTGTAGTAAAGATCACATACATAATCACCTACAAGCAAAGAAGGATAAGACTTGTTCCGAAGAACAAGTGACGACAGTTCAAGATGAAGAATAATATGACAAATGCAACGACATCATTGATGCTGAACCTTCTAGCTATGAAGAAGTAACCAAGAAAAAAAGGGAAGACCAGTTCAATAAGAATGATGTCTAGGATGTAGTATTGATACATGAAAGGAATTTCGTAGTTCCATCATGCAGTAGATGGAAACATCATGGAATACAAGGAAAGATTCATAGCATGAGGCTCCTCATGAAAAGAAGGCATAGACTACGAAGAGACATTTGCAGCCAGTAAGAGTTGAGACAAATGACAAGTAGGATCATGTGTGCAAATGAAATAAGGCCTTGTACAAGCTCAGAAGACACCCATGAGATAATACATACATGATGAGATTGATGAATATCTTAACCTTTGCTACAAGGTTGAAGATGGAAATATATAGAGGATGACAAGCTCACAGATGGGTGCGAGAAGAAATTTTGGAAAAGTTCAAGATAGAGGATCTTGGTATCCAATGATCCTAGATCAATACATAGAATATTAGTAGCAGAGGAAGATACTTGTCACTCCAGTACATAATGTTTCAGTGCATAAAGTATGAAAGACACAGGGATAATGATGTCCCACTTCAGAGGGAGTGACTGTGGAAGATCCTGAGGTTCGAAATGGTATGACATGATGGAACTATTAGTGATGACTCTAGGCTTTACTGAGAGTACATAGGATTCCAACCTTTGCTTCAAAGGTCGAAGACAGAAGACCAGTGATTCTCTTGTTATATGTCAATGACTTGTTCCTGACAAAAAAGAGGAACTCATTAAATTGGCAAGAATAAGACTTGCTTCCAAGTTCGAGATAAAATACTTGGGGATGATGCAATACGTTCTAGGCATGGAGGTGTGGATAAGGGAAGTATGCAGTAGAGATCCTGAAGAGTTTCAAGATGATGGACTGCAAGGCCATAGCATTGAACCTAAATCTATTGAGTGTTGCTTCATTAGAGTCGGTTGATGACACGATGTATTGTCAGATGATTTATTCCTTGATATATCTAACAAATACGAGACCAGATATTTTCTTTGTTGTGAACACATTGAGACATGTTCACTTGATGGTTGTAAAGCATGCAGTGAGGTACCTGAAGGGTACAATTGATTATGGGCTCAAGTATGAGGTGAATCAGAATATTAACCTAGAGGGTTATGAGGATTCATATTGGGCAGGCAATTCCATTGATAGGAAGAGCACTTCGAGGTGCTACATTAGTATGGGATCAATTGTGATCTCTTGGTTTGGTAGGATGGAGTCCTGCATGGCGCTGAGTATAGAAGAGGAAAAAGATGTTTCCACTTGCTATTTGGGAGGTAGTATGTTTCTTTTGAAAACTACTATTGATTTGCTTGATCTGACATGCACTTTTTGTATGATGCAGAGAGGAGTAGTGAAGCTTTAGTATGTGATCCAGATGGAGATCTCTTGAAAGAGGGAGTTCTAGCATAGTCGGTGAGATAGGTTCTCTAAGCATAAATCCTGGCAAAGCTCGTAGGTTTCTCAGATGTAAATAGACATGTAGGTTCTACTCAGATGTAATATGTCCTAGCAAATCTTGCAGGTCATCCTTAGATGCAATCAGCCTTGATGTGATTCTATGCTATAAATGGCCAAAGTGAAGTTTGAGTACTTCAGGGAGAAGCTTGGTGTTCTCCATATCGAGGTTCCCTCCAAGGGGAAATGATGAGACCTAGAGCCATTCTGACATGGTGATAGGATTAGGTTCCTTCCATGGTTAGATGTAAGGGCTGATCCATTCTGTCATGGTTAGAGGATTGGTTCCTTCCATGTCAAATATGAGTGCTGAGCCATTCTGATATGACTATAGGATTGGTTCCTACATGATCAGATATAAGGGTTATTTCAATTCTATGAATGGAGGTACCTGGTCAGTTACCAGGAATACTTAGTCTAGGACTGAGGGCCATTCTGATATGATTGTGGGATGTAGTCTCACATGATAAGATATAAGTGTAGGGAAATTATGATGTGATTGAGGGATATGTTCCTACTTGATCAGATATAAGGGTTGTTGCCATTCTGTCATGGTGAGAGGATTGGTTCCTTCCATGTCAAATGTGAGTGCTGAGCCATTCTAATGTGATTGTAGGATTGGTTCCTACAAGATTAGATATAAGGGCTATTTCCATTCTATGAATGGAGGCACCTGGTTAGTTACCAGGAACCCTCAGTTTGGGACTGATGTTAGCTAGAATATTTCACCTCCTGCAGATAGCAAGGTCTTCCATTGGTCTGAATGGTTCAGATCTAGAATAAATAGAGGACAGAGGTTGAAGGCTCTCCCTAGATGCTATAGATATATGGAATACAAGGATTTGACAGTTCACTTGTGTACTTGCAAAAAATCTCAACACGAAACGAATCAAAGCAACCAGAATATGATCTACTAATCTATGCTAGTGACTAAGGAATTTAGCAACATATATATGTGAAATCACAACAACAACATCATATGTGGGAGAAAAATAAACTTGCATTAGAAATATGAAGAAGTTTACAACCAAGCCTTAGTGTTGACATGCAACTCCATGAAACCAGCTCTTCATCCCCAAAAGCTCCGACTCTAGCTCTTTATGCTCTCTCCAAATGATCTTGGGCCAAGAATCAATCCAATAGCATAACAATACCTTCAAATGTTCTCCTCTCAACCATCGCTATGAGCTCATATTTATAGGGCTTTAATGGATAGAGATGGTTGAGAAATTAGTGGGTGAGGTGGCCTCTAAGATCCTAGGATGAGGGATCTCGAGCTCAACCAACCCACAACAGTAGGGATAAGTTAGTACACGAGGCTTATCATCTAGAAGCCTCGAGAAACTTCTCTTTTTCCCTTTTTACCTAGGGTACTGTGCTTCTCCTTCTATGACAGAGTGGTTCTAGTAATAACAGCCCATGGACCAAGGGCAATGGGTGGTGGCACCGCTTGTGGACAACAATTGAAAGGTGGTACAAGCAGGGGTACTGCTCCTGGATAAAGGGGCATGCACGGTGCTGGGAATTTGTATGACAGATTGATAAAAAACCATTTAGTTTTCACTCCAGAAGCTAGGATTCAGGGCAAGTAGGTATGTCAAATGTCTTATCACATGATGGTGATAGGATTTTGGTATAACAGGATGCCCCCAAAAGCATGAGTCTTAGAGTGATACAATAAATGAGAGCTTTGAGAACAAGGTGTTGCCAAGAGATGAAAATGTTGGCTCGATCAGAGTATGCAATTAAGTAGGCATCTGTAGTACATCAGTATGTTGACTCATAGACACAAGTAACCAAAATCATAGCTGCAGACCAATACAAGGCAGATCCATGAGTGGAATAAACAAGCATGGCTACTAGAATACAGCGTAGATCCATGTGATAGAGGACTCAAACTTGGACATAGCTACCAGAAATACACCATAGATCTATGTCATACAGATGCAAATTTGAGCATAGCCACGACCATACAAATGTGGATCCATGCTAGATATACAAAACTTTATCGCAGCCTAGGGAAAAGCAATGAGTGCTTTTAAACAAATTCCAAGGGTCTTCGTCTTGTCTTCCACAAAGTATGATTCTATCCATGTGATTACAATGATCTGAAGTCGAACATGGTAGAAATCACTTGATTACCGGCCAATGATGTGAACCATTAACAAGTATGAGGGAGATCACCATTAATGTCAATGATTCCCAAGGTACCCTAGTACAATCTACTGAGTGTGAATAGATGTCCTGATATCGAACACCCAGTCGATTCTATTGATCAAAGGTCAATGATGTGAACCTATGTTAAGAGCGAGAGAATATGTCATTAAGGCATACAGATCTCAAGGTACTAAATATTGTTTCTAAGACTATTTCCCAGATGATGAGCTAATGTCGACAAGAATAGTCTTGTCGAAGGAGGGCCATGATGAGTCCCACATAGATGACATGAAACTTGGAACATAGTTCTGGAATGATGTGAATGCAGTAACCATATGACTGAATCAAAGATACTGACACAAAGACTATGTAAACTGCAGAGGTAAAAGTTCTTCAAATCCCCTTTGAACATCGGGTGGCATGACAAAATGACTTGGAAGCATGACTAGACAGGACAAATACACAATGCAACAGTGGACAATGCATTCTTTTGAAAGACTCAAAGGATTGGCATGACTCATGAAAGTGGACCATCACGGAGATCAGCTGAATGCCCAATTGACTGACATGATTGTGTAGACAAGTGAAATGTTCAAAGGTAACGACAAACAACTTTCATTATTTACAAAATGATTCCCTTCCCATTTTCCCCATCATGATCGATGAGTGCCTCTTTTTGGTTTTACGAGTTCAAAGAGGGTAACAAACACTTGATATAGCTTGTCAGAAGACAAGTCCAGTATCATATGTTTTACGAACCTGAGAGAGGAGGGGTTCATTCCAAAAATGGGTCTCTCAATGTTTAATTTAACGAGTCCACTGAAATAAAACTCAGTATCGTTCATGTTTAGAGAGTCTGAACGAATATAGAAGAAAACTCCATGGAGGTCCTTTTTCGTATGATTTAGTCTCTAAGGCCCGAAAAAGTATAAAATCGTACCTTAGAGAACTCTTCCAGTCATGATTGGCTGGAGTGTTCCTTTCTAGTAAATAGTCCTATCCAACTCGAGAAAGAGATAACCTACCATCGGACAGACGACTCTTCAAATACTTTAACGAGCGTGAAGAAGACAAGATTGCTCAACAATATTTTCGTATTTAGGGAGACTGAAAAGGGTTTAAAGAGAACTCCATGAGGTTCCTTTATGCAATGTAATGTTTTACGAGCCTGGAAATAATAGGAAATGGACTCGATGACTTTTTCATGTTTAAGGAGCCTGAAAAAGAGGTGAAAAGAGAACTCCATGACCCTTCTTTACACAATGTCGTATTTTATGAGCCTGGAAAGAAACTTGAAATGGGCTTGAAACTTTGATACTAGATTTTAACGAGCATGGCAAAGTGTCGTAATAAACACTCAATGACCTTTTCTGTTTTGTGAAAGTACAAAAAATCCATAAACAAACTTTCCAAAGCTTCTTACTAAAGTCAACCTGCAGATGACTCATAAACAAGTGTTAAATGCATTCAAAATCAACATTAAAGGATTATGAAAAATAGATTTTGACTAGAACATGATGTAATATCAAAACTATAGTAAGTTAGACCCAAAAAATGTCTATATAAGGCAAGTAAATAGTAAAAAATAAAAGCATTTCACTATTTACCTCTAGCAAAAAGCACTTGGAGCATTTTCTAGCCAGATCTTCCACAGCTGATAACGGGATTTTCCACCGTTCGTTTTCAATCTTGTCAGTTGCAGGTAACAGCTAAGACCTTTATCTTTAATTTCATAGCTTCTATTTTGGGATTTGGTGGGGTTTTGGGCCTATTTGGCAAGACCTAAAATCCAATATGCAGGCACTGTAGCTACCCCTTACGGGATACGCGGTACCACCCGAGAATCGAGCCGAGAATACGGTGGACAGGTGGTGCCACTGCCTATCTCCAATGGGGCACAGGCGATGCCAGCCATGGAGAAGTTAAACAAATGATATGGGAAAAATTCATTCATTGTTTTTATTTGCAATGATTCAAGGATGATATTAATGCATACCATTATTGTTTTTGGCAGGTCTAGGTGTCCAAAATATGGTGATATGGAAGGAAAGAACACATGATGATGAGGATGTTGCCGCTGAAAGGAATGCGGTTTGCATTGCTGCACTCCAGGACTGTGGGATATTAAATTTCTTTTGGACACCAAGCAGGGTGTCCCATGAGAGATTACTGGAACACATACTGAGAATGTGGAATCTAGAACAACAGTATTTCGAGGTGGGGACACACATACTTACAGTGGAGGTAGAGGATATATACTTCATGACTGGCCTATCGAGACAGGGTGGCCCCATCTCACTGACAGGTTCCCGTGGTGGGGAAATTAGCACCAAAGAGCTCATAGATCGGCACTGTGTACCAGGTACGAGTACATTGTGGAAGAAAATACCCATCTGGGCAGTGATAAATAGGGCTCTACGGATTGTCTTATTCACCATGCAGAGGGTGGCAGGGAGCTAGGGTGTGCACCAAGATTCTAGGGCACATATGTTGTATGCCCTAGAGGCTATGGCACCTACGGTGTTCAACTGGGCAGAAGCATTGCTTCCAATATTCAAGGATCAGCTGACTAAATGTTAGCATGGAGAGCTGAAGCAATTTGGATTTGATTCCATATTAGCTTGATTCGTCTGTAAGCGGGTCCCACAGATGAGGTCCTAGGTGACTTTTCAGAGTTTGAGAGCATGGGACCCCGTATGCTGAGGTGGTTCCAGGTCATGGCTCACATAGGAGCAAGTAGGGGCAGAGTAAAGTTCGGTGATCTTTTCTTCAGATGGTTGTGGGATCAAATGCTCATGGTCGAGGACTATGCCTATTCAGGCACATATTTTATAGGTGATCCTGACCTACCACTCCCACTTGGAGGGCAGTGGGGTGACATTGGTAAGAAGCAAGAAATCCTAACAATGGAAAATGTTTTTATGTTTTTTATGTTTTATATTTTTTATGATAAGTGACGAGACTTGTTTGTCTTCATGCAGATGTTGGAGCAGCGAGGCATGGAGGAGCATCTCCATTAGACAAGAGAGTCAGAGCTCTCTTTGTGCCATAGGGTGATGATATCACTGGGGAGCTAGAGGAGAACCTAGAGTGGTTGACTCTGGACATCCCAGATGCTGATATAGATGACCTCTCGACTAGATATCAGAGATCTACGGTGGGGGTACCAGGCCGATTCAGCAGGCTACTACGTAGGGTGGCTTGAGTAGTGATGTGCTATCATGAGCACCATTAGTGGATGAGACATGTATACTTAAAGCTGATGACTTCAGGATTTTTTTATGATGATTTTTCCTAAAATCCTATGTGCTTCAGATGAGGTCTCAGGAACTATTTTTGTAAAAAAAAATTGTATATATATATATATATATATATACAGAATTTTACACAATGTTTATATGTCTCAAATGGATAAATGCATTTTCTATGAGTTCTATGTGCCTTCAAATGTTTATTTACAATATACCATGTTTGATTTGACGTCATGAATGGGCAATATGCCAATCTAGGATGTAATTAGCCAATGAATCGGCAACTACATTATGTTCCCTAGCGATATTCCTATAGGTAATGGTTCCAAATGATCTTTCTAACAAAAGTACCCTATGGAAGAGGCAGAGGAGCACCGGGTTCCTAATGGTGTAGACATGGTTTAAATGACAAACCATGAGCTGAGAGCCCATCAAAACTACTAGATCACATACATCTTGGGAGGCAGCTTCAGTCAGAAGACCGATGACTGCTTCATATTTGGTGATGTTATTAGTAGCGGGACCTAAACAAATTGCTCTTGAACTGACCAAATATTCAGCTAGGGAATAGAGAACCCAAGCAGCTAAGGCTAGATTCAAGGTGTGGTGACAAGCACCATCAGTGAAGCCATAGAAATCCATCTGCATAACCAAAACATGGTATAAATAGATACGGACACTAAAACTCAAAACCATCTTGAAAATACTGAAAGCACAGTGAAATTCATTCAATATACATATATACAAGATACCATCTAAGAAAACCAAGGCATAGTACCTTTTCAGGTACAACCCCTTGCGAGGTTACCCCAAAGGGATTCCATCATAATCAACTAACTCATAGGCCCCTTTCTCTAACACCTTGGAAATAACGAAAGGTCCACACCACATGGACTCGAAATTACCCTTCCCTAGTCTGTCATATCTCTTGTCATAAGTCAAAACTAGGTAACCCTCATTGAAAACACGAGGCTAGAAGGATTTATCGTACTGCACCTTGACGCATTTCTTATGTGCCTCATTATCCAAGGAAACATCTCTACGAGTCTCATCAAGGTTATTTAAGTACAAAAATCTTGCTTCCTCTGTGGAAGTTTCTGGGAGAAGTTCGATGGCAAGTTGTAAAGATAGAATCTGACATTGGATCGACAAGATAGCTTCAAGTCCATAGACAAGCTGGAATGGCGTGAAACCAGTAGCTATTTTCATGGAAGTTCGATAAGCCCAAAGAGCGGAAAAAAGAACAAGATACTAATTGGATTTATGATCTCCAACCATCTGACGAAGCATAGTTTTCAAAACCTTGTTAATGGCCTCTACCTGACCATTAGCTTGCGGATAATACGACGTAAAGTTTTCATGGTGAAAACCTAGCTTGGCACTCAATTCCTCCATCATTTGATTACAGAAATGAGATTTGTCATCAGTGATGATGGAATGTAGAACTCCAAATCTAACTATGATATGATTGAACAAGAAGAGAGCGGCAGTCTTGCCATCTTCTGCATATGTAGGCATGGCCTCATCCCATTTTGTGAAAGAATCCATGGCTACGATGATGTAACCATGCCCCCCAGTTGAGGTAGGCTTACAATGCATGAATTCAATCCTCCATTTGGAAAAAGGGCCAACAGCAATGACGTGGTGAAGTGGAGTAGGATGGGTGCACTTTTTGGGATAAAAATGTTGGCAAGGTGGGAATTTCTTAACAACCTCATGACATTCTTTGAAGACAGAAGGCCAGAAATAACCAATGTGAAGGATTTTCTGGGCTATAGCCATCCCAGATAAATGACCACCACAACTCCTGAAGGATGACGATCCAATGGGAGTACTTGCCCCTGAGTACCTGATGAGTCAGAATGTAATACATTGGGTTCTGGCAATCCAATATGGTGGTAGTGTGAAGCAGAATGTAGTGACGAAATTTTTGCATAGTAGTGACCATGGCCACAGCTAGCTTCTCCACATGTGAATAATGGGTTTCATAATCAATAATATTCTTACTGGCGTAATAAATCACATGCTCTTGACCATGGAGATTGTCCTGCACTAAAACCATGGCGATGGTAGTAGCGGAGGCAACAATATACAAGAGAAATTCCTTTCAATAGTTCAGGGGGTGTATCATGGGTGAATGAATCAAAGCATGCTTAAGATTATCAAAGGCGTGTTGGGCTTGGTCATCCCAGAAGAATGGAGTGTTCTTCTTGAGGAGATGCATATAACTGTTCTTTTTCTTAGCGAAATTGCACACGAAATGACGGAGAAATTTTGCCTTCCCCTGCAAACTTTGGAGTTCAAGGATGTTGGTTGGAGCTGGTAGATTAATGATAGTGGCAATATTCAAAGGATCAATCCGGATGCCATCTTTGGATACCAAAAATCCAAGCACACGTCCCGTCTCAATGCAACAAACACATTTATGCAGATTGAGCTGTATATTATAATGACAGCATCTCAGGAATATGTCTCTAAGATGACCAAGATGGTCCTCCCGTTGCTGTGAATGAGCAGGGAGGTTGTCAAGGTACGATTCAACAATATGTTTAACGTCATGAAACACATAGGATATCGCACACTGGAATGTGGCTCCAACATTTTTCAAGACAAAAGGTAACTTTTTATATGCAAGGGTTCCCCATGGGAAAATGAATTTCATCTTATGCTGATTGGAGGGAAATATCTCAACCTGATTATACCTGGAGAAGCCATCCATGAATGAAAAGATGACACTTCCAGCATAGTTGTCGATAATCTGATTGATATGCGGGGTAGGAAAGTTGTCCTTGGGACAAGATTTATTTAAATCCCTAAAGTCGATGCAGACTCTAATGGTGGCCTGCTTTTTATTGACAGGGACAACGTTCGATACCCATTCTGTTAGAGGTACAGGATAAATAAAACCAGCTTTAAGAATTTTCTCAATCTCAGCTTTAATAGCTGCGGCCTTCTTAGGATGAACTTTCCTAAGTTTCTGCCTGACAGATTAGCCGTGGGATAAGTTTTAATATCGTGGACCACAATGGAAGGGTCAATCCCCAGCATCTCTTCATTTGACCAGGAAAAAATATCACAAAATTCCTTAAAAAGTGCCTTATATGCTTCAGATTCATCTGTGGAGCAATTTTTCCCAACATGAATGTGCTCAATAACATCAAGCTTGGATGATATGTCAATTGGGTTTGTCTGAGTAATGTTGCAAAGGTTTCCTTCAGAATTTATGTCTTGCAACAATATAGGACTTTGTGGAACGTTGACAATATCAGTAGGAAACAAGCATGCAAAATCATGGCTGCCCGAACTGGTATTGGGGAGGAACATGGATCTATGATGGTGATCCTCCCAAATGGGATCATCTGTATTCATGATCTCTATAATGGACTCGTCAAAAGGAAAATTCTTAGAGAGATAATATAGAATCGAATGAGAAGGTTCTAGCCAGTACAGTAAATGGTAAGGATTCGATGCCACTAAATGAAGGTCATCAGTGTGATCATCAGAACAAGTTTGAATGGTGTCATACATAGCTTCGTGTGGGCTCAACGAGGTGGAGTCAACAACATTTTTGCGCTGGGGCTCAAAATCAAATGAGGCGATCATATGTATTATCGCAGTATCCATGCTATGAGGAGTAGAGGGAAAAATCCCCATAAGGGATGAATCCTTCAGCATGCCTACCCCAATCGGCTGGTAAGGAGGAGGGGACTAACCTAACATGGAGATTTTAGTATCCATGGAAGTAGTAACATCCGATGTACATAAATCAATCTGGTCAATGGTAACAATTCTCCCAAGATGCGGGAATTGGACCGTTCGAAATACTGTTGAAGCAACAACAGTCATGGCATAGAACTAATTCCTTCCTAAAATGAGGTTGTAATCCAAAGGGGCATCTACCACTTCTACTTGGATGGAAACAGGTTTTCCCCCCAGCTTGACCACGAGGGCTGATATGAGGCCATGGGTTTGGAAACCTCGTCCATCAAAGGCTTTAAGGGTCGTTAGTTATGTAACAAGCTCGGGAGAGCCAAGAGATTTTCGACAAGTCAGAGATAACACCGAGGTTGAAGCTCCTTCATCTAGTACCATTCGAAAGACTTTCTTTCCCACTATTTTCATAATGATCTGAAAATAAAGTTTATGCAGTAATCTAGGTTTATAGTTCTCAACATTGAAGTGAATCAATTTAGTGTTTGTTATACCAAAATCCTGTCATCATCATGTGATAAGACATTTGACATACCTACTTGCCTTGAAATCCCAGCTTCTGGAGTGAAGACTAAATGATTTCTTATCAGTCTATCATACAAATTCCCAGCACCACTCATTGTCCCTTACTGAGGAGCAGTACCCATGTTCGCACTGCTTTTCATCGGTTGTCCACAAGTGGTGCCATCGCCTATCACCCTTGGTCCATAGGTAGTTATTACTAGAACTGCTCTATCAAAGAAGGAGAAGTGCAGTACCCTGGGTAAAAGGGTAAAAAGAGAAGCTTCTCGAGGCTTCTAGATGATAAGGCTTGAGATATCTCTTATCCCTACTATTGTGGGTTGTTATAGTGGATTTCACCACTCTAGGTGAATCACACTTTGTATGGCCTTCCCCTGTCCTGCTGCAGACTCTTTAGACCCCATGGACCATATTTTATCCTTTGATGTTTCCTTGATCATCCCTAAAACTATATAAAAAATGATATATGCGGCTTTTTACCCGATAACCGCGTAGATACATGGATTTGACCTCGATAACTGTATACATCGAGATATGTGCATAGTCCAAATCCTTTTGGAGTTTTCCTTGACATGGATCCGGCTCATTCGACTCCTGGCCTTCCATATGCCTTGAGATCGCTTGGATTCGACCCTTCATTATCCCTTGTGAAGCTATATAAGGAACCCCTTGGTACATTGAAGGCATAGAGAGAGATTGAAAGCAACAAAACTATAGTCCATTGTTGCCAGAATTTATGCTTGAGTCTGCATCCCTTTATCCCTTTGGAGCACTTTTGTGTTCTTCCCAAGCTTGTCTTTTGCTAGTGAGCTTGCTATCATGAGATGGAGGATTGAGGTGGTGGAGGCCCAAGTGGGGGATTCAATTTCTCCAGTTCCCAGACGTGCCGTCAGAGGTTGTATCTATCTTGTAATCTTTGATTTATATTAATAAGAACTATCTTTTCCTATCCAATGATGTGTATTTGATTGAATATTGTATCCATTGGAATATGTCAAATGCTTTTACATTATTGATTATATATGCTAGAATAGATCTAACACCATGATATATAGTATGCTTGTATTGTTTACTTGTTGTTGAGGAAGTATTATATCAATTCAAGATGAAGATTGGAAAGCTCAACGGGGATCTACTTCAACCGTCTGGAATAAGGTACAAGGTCTGATCCTTTAGTGTTAGACATTTTATTTCTATTGCATATTGGGAAAGATTGATTTCTGGGGTCAAAGCTATCTATTGTGGTACCCCAAGCCATAGGAATTTCTCTCCATAAGAGAATTGGCGACCCGCTGAGGAGTTCCTAGTCATTTTTCCTTTGGGGGTTTATATCAGTACAATGGGCTTGATATTCTTGAGATGCTCTCTGTTTCTCCCTGTTTCTATGTTGCATGTTATAGTATGTTCATCCATTGACACTCCCGTTTATTGGTTTGAACCTTGGCCTGCTTTTTACCACTGCCTTCTCTATATACACAGGTTTTTGGCCAAAATCTGTGTATACACTCAGGTTTTTGGCCAAAATTCACGTACATACATAGTTGTTCTTTATACAGTCACGTACATCCTCCCTTTTGGTGAGTTTGATGTTGTGGGAAGTTACTGGGTGGGTTGTGAGTGTGGTTGGGTCTTCCTTGGGTCTAAGGTTGTTTGTTGGATGCTTCTTTTGTGACCAGAGACCGCTCTTGCATTGATTTTTCTTTGAAATTAGTTTTAGTCATTTATCCTTTTTGTTTTGCCATTAGTGCATTACTATTTTTTGTCTTGGTGTCTTGCTGGGCTTGTCTTTTATACTTGCTGGAGAGACTGAGAGTTTCAGATGACTTTTATTGCATTTTTCATTCTTTTATATTGAAAAATACAAAGTAGTTGCACTCTTAGTTGCATCTTAGATATGGATTTGAGGAGGTACTTGCATTGGATTGCTTGGATGAGAGTTGTGTTTAGGGTTTCATATAGGAAGGATTGCATTGGAATTCGGAAAGGAATATATATTTATGCATCTCATGTAGTGGCATACCCTATTTTTCATTTGACAAAGATTGCACTTAGCATTGTTTGATATGGTGTGCATATTTACTTTACTGCTGATTCATAACTTCACTAGTTGCACGGCCATTTCCCTTTGAGTAATTACAGCCAATTAAAATCAACGCTAAATAAAATGAATTACACTCTTTTCTTTTCTAGGGTGCACCAACAAGATTAGGTTTTAGGATCTTGGAATAGTTCATTGTAAGTCAATTCCCCAAGATCACTAAACAACAACATCTAGGTGTTTATCCAGGGATTGTGTGAAATCCTTGGTATAACCATCGTTCTTAGGATCCTCCTCTCAAACAGGAGTTAAGCACGAGACAGTGTGAGCGGTTATCGACTGGGATGACCCCTAGTCATAACTGAGTAGCACCGGAGATATTTCCAGGATTTTATTCGTATCTGGGGGCTCTTTCGAGAGTTTCGGGCTTTGCTACCCTGCCCATACGGTCAATCCCTCCTGCGACTATCCGCCTAAGCTTTGATTATATTGAGGTGACCTTAGTGACCTTACCTAGGATATCGAGGGGGTACTTGTAGAGGTTATTCTGCAGGTGTCCTGGCCAGGTAGAGGTCAGACAGCACAGTCGCTTTACGCATTGAAGCTGAGGGCCACTATAATTGGTTACGCACCTCCACTTGTAGTGTATGGGAGTTTCAAGCCTCTCCTAGGAGAGACATACCTGCTGCATTCGGGAGCTCACATATCCTCCCCTTGGTTTGCTTGTGTTTTCGCTATAGATTTTCTTAGGAGTGTGCTCTTTGTGCGCTAGTTGGCCTTTGGGATCGTGATGACTTGAGTATATTTATGCTCTCTTGATTTCGGGTCCTTTTATTTTCGGCATGCCTGGTATGTTATCACCCATCCTTGGTCCTAGTACAGACTCTGGTGTCAGACTTGGGGACATCACAGCCCCTTGCCGTGCTCATATATTTGGGAATGGTCATATTCCATTCTCTACTCCATTTGTGGAGGATTTTTATTTTATTTTCGCTTGGTATTTACACCAGTGGTCACCTTCATGGGGGTGGTAGTGGATGCGTGAACGTTGGGTCTACACCTATGTTTCTTTTTATGTCCTATCATTCACCGTACTGTTTTCTTTGGGAGTAGTTTTCATGATCATTCCTCCCTATATCTTATAGTTTGGATTCTTTATTGACTATTTTGGGTTGTTTTGAACTAATATGGTTGTCATGTAGGGTCCAGTTTGTGTACACTCTCTCTGAGGTTTCGACCCATTTGTGCCTATCATAGGTATTATGTCTAAACTGGAATATAGGTTAGGATTTCACATCCGCTTGCACTTATGCATTGCCTTCTAACCGTTCCATCTTAACCTTAGGTACGAACCCATTCCATGGTATCATGTAACCTTCATGCTGCTGTTATAAGTGGTACTATGTGAATGGTAGAGCTTTCCTATACATGGGTGCCCTAGTTAGCTCCCCTTTGCATTTGGGGCCCATGCCGTGAGTCCTCTCTTAGGTCCGGCAGTCCATTGTATAGTACTGCCATGACATTTCGCAAGAGCCTCATACTCCTCTTGATCTTATGCTGGACTGTTTCCCTCCAAACTCCCCTATGTCAAGTTGTGAATGCATTATCATGAGCTTTGCCTACCTTATTGAGCTTTATGCCAGAGCCCTTGACATTGCGTTTCAGCCATATAGCCTGAGCTTGTCTCATGTCTAGCCATGTAGAGCCATTTTTTATATCCTTCACAGCTTGATTTCCCTTTTTACCGGGAGGGGATTTTCCCTCGAGTGTCGATATCCTACACATGTATCCTTGCATTGAGCATAGGTATGTTCCACTGCTTGGAACTAGTTTGTTTTTCCTGATGACACTCGTCTCCTCCTAGTTTGTAACTATAAAGCTAGTTTATTCTTTTTTCAAGCTTTTCAAATAACTGAAAAATTCCAAAAAAATCAAAAAACAAAAAGTCAGACAAGGAAAGATGTTATCTTTGGCAGTTGTCGAGTCGTGTCACCTTCGAACAGAGCACTATATATCACATCCATTGGTTGGGTTATAGTTTGACTTAGGAGCTGTACTCGTTTATCTGAGTTTATCTCCATCGACTAGTTAAGCTTCCAGTCCCTATGGAGCTTCTGTTGATGCCTCCTGTGTCACAGAGATGTCCCAGTTTGTATATCGAGTCTATGTTGCCTTCATTCAGTCACCATACACTGTTATGCTCTTGTTCGAAGGAAGTTGAAACCTGTGTCGGCTATTCGTCAGTTATCTTGACTTTGCATGTCGGCCATTCCCGGTACAGTTATTGGTTCATGCACTTTATGATCGAGTCCTTCCACATTAGATAGCTTTGCTGAGTACCTCGTGTTGGATGATGGGGGATTCCTTAATGCCCTCCTTCCAGCAAATTTCATCCCATCAACTTCAGATCATTTATTCTGGGATTGGAATCTAGAGTCCTTTTGAGTGCCTTGAGACTTACAGTCATCAGTGGCATGTTCTCTCACCATCGACACTTTCTTAAGAATACATAAATGTCCCCTGATCGATGGATTCTCTCAAGTGTTCGACCTCAACACATCTATTCACACTTGTTAGTTTGCACTCTAGCACCTTGATTCCCATTATCATTATCAGTGGGTAATCTCGCGTCTGTTAACGGTATACATCAATGACTGGTAATCAGATGATGGACTACTATGTTCGACCTCGACACCTCTATTCGCATAGTAGGACATGTACTCGTAGTGGTTTGTGTAGAAGACCTTCCAGACTAGTGGCATATCTTATATGCTACCTCCTTGATTGTGCCAGTGTTCATGAGATTTCAGCTCTCGTGACTTAATTCCAGTGTATGTCAGACATTTCTAGCCACTATGGAGATCTTGATCTATTGTATATCTTCAGCCATTTTGGAGATCATGGTCCTTTGTATATCTTCATCATGGAGATTCTGATCTATGTATATTGTACGTGGCGATGACCACATATGTGATAGCATGTATTATGCCTATTCATGGCAATTGTACTCTTATGTATCCGGGACTGCTATATGTACTTACAGTTATATGCAGAGTTGTATCATTGTACTATGCTAATTGGGTGGCTGGTCTTCCATTTGGGATCCTTCATCACTCCACTTCTAGGGATGGACTTATAATGTATTTCGGCCATCATATGACCCCTCTGACCTCACACATTAGGGGGCATCTGTTATAGTGGATTTCACCACTCTAGGTGAATCACACTTTGTATGGCCTTCCCCTATCCCGCTGCAGACTCTTTAGACCCCATGGACCATATTTTATCCTTTGATGTTTCCTTGATCATCCCTAAAACTATATAAAAAATGATATACGCAGATTTTTACCCGATAACCGCGTACATACATGGATTTGACCCCAATAACTGCGTACATACGTGGATTTGACCCCGATAACCACGTACATCGGGATGTGTGCATAGTCCAAATCATTTTGGAGTTTTCCTTGACATGGATCCGACTCATTTGACTCCTGGCCTTCCATATTCCTTGAGATTGCTCAGATTCAACCCTTCATTATCCCTTGTGAAGCTATATATGGAACCCCTTGGTACATTGAAGGCATAGAGAGAGATTTAAAGCAACGAAACTATAGTCCATTGTTGCCAAAATTTATGCTTGAGTCTGCATCCCTTTGTCCCTTTGGAGCACTTTTGTGTTCTTCCCAATCTTGCCTTTTGCTAGTGAGCTTGCTATTGTGAGATGGAGGATTGAGGTGGTGGAGGCCCAAGTGGGGGATTTAGTTTCTCCGGTTCACAGACGTGCCGTCAGAGGTTGTATCTATCTTGTAATCTTTGATTTATATTAATAAGAACTATCTTTTCCTGTCCAATGATGTGTATTTGATTGAATATTGTATCCATTGGAATATGTCAAATGCTTTTACATTATTGATTATATATGCTAGAATAGATCTAAAACCATGATATATAGTATGCTTGTATTGTTTACTTGTTGTTGAGGAAGTATTATATTAATTCAAGCTGAATATTGGAAAGCTCAACAGGGATCTACTTCAACTGTCCGGAATAAGGTACGAGGTCTGATCCTTTAGTGTTAGACATTTTATTTCTATTGCATATTGGGAAAGATTGATTTCTGGGGTCAAAGTTGTCTGTTGTGGTACCCCAAGCCATAGGAATTTCTCTCCGTAACATGGGTTGGTTGAGATCAAGATCCCTCATCCTAGGATCTTAGAGGCCACCTCAGCCACTAATTTATCAACCATCTCTATCCATTAAAGCCCTATATATATGAGCTTATAGCCATGGTTGAGGAGAGAACATTGAAGGTATTGTTATGCTGTTGGACTAATTCTTGGCCCAAGATCATTTGGAGAGAGCATAGAGAGCTAGAGTCAGAGATTTTGAGGAGGAAGAGCTGGTTTCATGGAGATGCATGTCAACACTAAGTCTTGGTTGTAAACTTATTCATATTTCTAATGCAAGTTGATTTTCTATCCCATATATATTGTTGATGTTTGATTTCAGATATATATTGCTAGATTCCTTAGTCACTAGCATATATTAGTAGATCATATTCTAGTTTCTTTGATTTGTTTCGTGTTGAACTCTTTTGCAAGTACACAGGTGAACTATCAAGGCCTTGTATTCTAGATATCTACAAAGTCTAGGGGGAGTTATCAACCTCTGTGATCTATTTGTTCTGGATTTGAACCATTCAGACCAGCGGAACACCTTGTTGTCCGCCAGAGGTGAAATATTTTGATCAACAGTGTTATCTAGGTCTACAGCTCCTAATGCTGTCAACAAGTTCTTGCGCTGTGTGGGGCAAATTTGGAGTACTTCTAAGGTATACATCACACAAGGTGCCAGAGTGAGATCTTCAACCACAATATAGAATTAAGCAGCTGGGCAATGGGATTAAAAACAGCCTTTTGAAGAGTACTCTTTGGTGGGTGCAAAATCATGTCGAGAGTAGGCTTGTCGATAGACAAGGGAACGGTAGATGAGGATTCCATAGAACTAGTAGAGGGAGCTTTCCCTGAAGAAGATTGATCTTCTTTCTTATATTTGGGTTTATCATGATTCTAGCTTCGAGTTTGTAGATGGATGGTATCTGAGGACATCATACGAATTTCCTCCGTTGAACTAGAGTTACCTTGGTTAGACATGTGGTCTACCAGTTATTGTTGAGAGGGAAAGGGATCCGTAAGTACTGCAGGTGCAGGATTAGACTTTAGAAACTGGGATATTTCATCCTGATGGGGACACTCCTTTGAAAAATGATCAACACCGCATAACAAACAAGGATATTTAACCTTCCTTTTCCCTTTGTCATTGTCATTATTAGTTGATCGTGGGGCCTCCTGTTGGTTTCCAGGTTTTTTATTTCGATTTTTACCTTTCTTTTTATTTCTTGAGGTTTGAGTAATTTGAATACAATTGACCTCAGAATAAACCTTAGGACTCAAAGGAGTAGCAGTTTGGGTTTGCTTGGAAGGTTTCGCTATGGATGGGGACTGGATTGAACCAACAATCCCATCAACAAGTACTTCTGTTGGTGGCTTGGCAAGGTCAGTGCTGGGGTGAGGAGCTTGAGGAATCAGGTCATAAAGAGTCCTGGACTGGGAATAGACCAAGTCTAGGTACTGATCCCAACCAATCGCCTGCTCTTCGGTAAAAACACCGCTCATGGACACATCTCGGGTAATAGGAGGCAATAAGGACTTAGTGAACCAATCAGCTAACAACTGATCTAGAATAGGGGCCTTAATAAGCCTTCTTCACCTTCTCCACTCATGAATATGATCAAAAATATGGGTGGAGGTGTTTTTTCATAGAGAAGTTAAAATATCAGTGCCCATTTCATAACGAATAGGGACCCAAAAGTGCATAAGAAATATGGTTGCAAACGAGCCAAAATCCACAAACGAATGTTGTGGGAGTTCAATGTACGACTTCGTGGATGTACCGGTCAAAGTTCACTGAAAGATTCATAACCGAATGGAATCATCCATGGGGGAGTTCAAGGAACACCACAAATGAAAAGTCATAACATGGTTACGTGGATCTTCACCCCGCTTCCCATCGAATTTTAGAATATCCGATGGTAAATTTACCGGAATGGGAGGCCACGAGGGATTGTGTCAAATGGGATCATTAATCAACATGGACAATTTAGGAAAGTCCAAATTCGCTAGGAAAGGTAACTGTCTATTTGGTTGCACATACTGGTAATAGTGATATGGCATATAATTACCAGTAGGGCCATAGGTAGACTGATAAATAGGTTGTTGTGAGGAAGAACCACTAAAGGATCCATCCATGGGGGATTGATTTCTATAATTAGGACTGTTAGGACCACCAGGGCCTCTAGGAGGAGGACCGCTAGAGCCACCAAAGACCGCTAGGACCACTAGGACCACCAGGGCCTCCAGGAGGAGGACTGCTAGAGCCACCAAGACCACCAAGACCACTAGGACCACCAGGAGGTGGACCACCAGACCCTCCAGAGCCTCCAGGAGGTGGTAAACCTCCAGATCCACTGGAACCACTAGGTGGAGGGCCACCAGACCCTCTAGAGCCATAAGGAGGAAAGCCACTAGGTCCCTTAGGACCACTAGGATCTCCAGGACCATGAGGAGGAAAATTGCCAGATCCTCCAGGACCATTATGTCCTCCAAGGGGAGGACCTCCATAAGGTGGTCCTCCTGCACCTCCTACAGTATGTATAGGTATCCCTCCCATAGCTGGCATGTAAGACCAATTGGGTTTCCCCCATGGCATAAAATTGTTACTAGGGGATGGAATTCTAGCATAAGGAATTCCTGTAGGATTAGATGGATGATTGCCTATAGGTATTTGATAACCATAACCACTAGAAGACTGAATGGTAACAGGTTGTGCCCCTAAGGGCTAAGCTGAACTAGATAGGGGATTTACCACATTAGTGTGGGTGGGAGGGACAAAAACTGTAGATGATTTTATGTTAGAGGTCTACCCTTGACTAGGTACAACTCTAGTATCAGATAACGTAGGTCATGCTAGGGGTTTCCCCCAGCATTCAAAGGTACTGACGAAATAGGAATTGAAGGTTGGGCCCCAGATGCAAAAGACCTGGGAGGATTTGGAACAGACATAACATAAGAGGTGAGATGGGTGGAAATTTGACCTAGGCTGTGGGTTTTTAATGGACGATCTATAATCGGTTCAATGGGTCTCATAGAATTGGCTAGTGAATGATATCCCACAATAAGGGATGTGGAACATACTAGTGTAAAGCCTAATAGGTTATCAATCTACTTTTCTACCTCCTGTGCACAGAGAATAGCATCACAGTATTGCCTGCATTCTTCTTCACTCTCAGGAGAACTTACACGAGTGCCAAATGAGGCAATCGCCTGTTCGATAGGTGTCTCCCAAAAAGGAGCATTAGGACCAAAGCCTTGGATGGGTATCATCAACATGAACTTCCAAGGGAGGATGGAACGATGAATCTTCCTGGAAAGGTTGTTGTACCAAGGGAGGTGAGTGTGAAGAATATGGTACTCCACTTTCCACCACCACATTATATCCCACTTGGGAGGTGGTAGCAGCTCCTTGGTCGTTAGCTTCCATTGGATTTTCTTCTGAAACAGGAATAAAATTAGGTGGCAAGCCCCATACTCTCCTGGACTGTCTTAACTTATCCAGTTTGTATAGTTGCTATCTAACCTAGGATTTGAAAATCTAAAAAAACACACCAAAAGACTTCCCTACTCAAACTATAGGTCAAAGCAAGTAGACTTAAAATGATAAGAGAAGTTCAAAAGTCAGGTCTCTCACTAGGATTGTCAAGAAGGTGCCACTCGCGATATACCTTGAGGGTATGTGCATAGTAATCTCCCCGAACATTGTTTTCGGTGTATGGCTCCAAACAAGATGGCCAAAGGGCTTTTCTCAGATAGATAAGGTACCCTAGTGGGGTCTCCCGATATACTCAAGGTACGTGGGAGCTTGAATCAGTAGTAGTGTTGTCTAATGCATAATTGTACACAAGGGGCCTTTCGATATACAATCAAGTACATGAAGTACCTTTCTATATACCTCAAGGGTACGTGAAATGCCGTTCGATATACCGATGGTACATGGAAGAACTGCACGAGTCCCAGAATGTAATGATGACAAATAACGATAGCTCCTACATTTTACGACGCCCGAACACGTCTCTAACCTGTCACTCAAGTTACTACGTAAATTTTAACCTACAACTACCGTTAATTTTAACTTGTATGATTAGGTGGATGCATGATGTTTTGACAGAAAAGTAAAACCATGCAATATGCTTGTGCAAATGTTCACTTTACCATTCAGTATGCCTACTTATGGGAGGAAAGAGAGTGTTTTTCTTTTTGTTTCAAAACCAAAAACCATTCCAATCAACAGTTATGAACATCAATTCAAAGACAAGCAAACACTTTTACAAAACAAATTCTTCTTTTCGAAAGCAAATGAGAAGGGTGAGAATCTCTTTTCCTAAAAGAACAACACCAAGCACACCTATATGCCAATGCACTCTAACTTTTCAAATTTCTCAAAAACATAAGAAAATCTAAATTAAAACTACCATTTTTTAAATTTTGATTGAGATAGTCCTATATGCATGAGAGATGAAAGATCATAAAGGTCCCGAAAGCTTATAAAGCCAATCAGAAAACCCAAATCCAACTCTCAAATATGATGTCCTAATCTCAAGAAAAACTTTTATTTTTTGAAGGAAAGAAAAATAATTTTACTATGCAAGCAAGAAATGAAATTCAGAAGCTAATCTAGTGTTCTTCTTTCAGTTTATGCAACGAAAAGAGACTTCAATGAGCACCCTAACTTTCAGAAAACAAGAAATCCTTCTTTAATCACAACCAACAAACAAGAAGCGGATGAACAATAAAAAAGACTAAATAAACTTTTGAAATTCCATTCAAATCAATCTTAAACCATCAAAGTAGCAAGCCACACACATCATATTCAATAACACAAGTCTAATAATAGAACTGAAAGCAATCAAAATTCCAAATTTTTACAAAGAAAAATGAAGAAAAAGAGTTTTGAACTAATGCCTACCTGGCACTGCACTTTGTAGGTATTGACAAAGCTTTTCCAAGACAGTACCTCTCCTTGCAAACCAGATACACGTGGTGGCACCGCTTACTGCTCACTATGTTCAGGCGGTGGCACCGCTCCTCATACACAGCATGGGTGCGGTTCCCTATAGATGGCCAAAACAAAAAAGAGAACGATGGATTAAATCAGAAAAGACTAGATCAAGGAAAATACTATCGAATTGAATGTGGTAACAGAGCATAAAAGACCAAAAGGACTCAGATCTGAACAGATCTAGAAATTTCAAACCCAAATGATACAAATCAGAAAGTAGATCTGATTGAAAAGAGTTCAAGAAAACAGAGCCTAGATTCAGACAAGAGTTGTAGACTGAGGAAGATTTGAACAACTGAATACTTTAGTCCACAACAGAGTCACTAGATTTGTTAGTTGGAATATTTTACCTCCTACGGATAGCAAGGTGTTCCACTGGTCTGAATGGTTTAGATCCAGAACAAATAGAGGACAAAGGTTGAAGACTCTCCCTAGATGATATAGATATCCAGAATACAAGGCTTTGATAGTTCACCTGTGTACCTGCAAAAAATATCAACATGAAATGAATCAAAGAAACTAGAATATGATCTACTAATCTATGCTAGTGACTAAGGAATCTAGCAACATATATATGCGAAATCACAACAACAACATCATATGTGGGACATAAATCAACTTGCATTATAAATATGAAGAAGTTTACAACCAAGCCTTAGTGTTGACATGCATCTCCATGAAATTAGCTTTTCATCTCCAAAAGCTCCGACTCTAGCTCTCTATGCTCTCTACAAATGATCTTGGGCCAAGAATCAATCCAATAGCATAACACTACCTTCAATGTTCTCCTCTCAACCATGGCTATGAGCTAATATTTATAGGGCTTTAATGGATAGAGATGGTTGAGAAATTAGTGGGTGAGGTGGCCTTTAAGATCCTAGGATGAGGGATCTCGAGCTCAACCAAACCACAACAATAGGGATAAGTTAGTACATGAGGCTTATCATCTAGAAGCCTCAAGAAAATTCTCTTTTTCCCTTTTTACCCAGGGTATCACTCTTCTCCTTCTATGATAGAGCAATTCTAGTAATAACCACCCATGGACGAAGGGAAATGGCCGATGGCACTGCTTGTGGACAACCGATGAAAGGCGGTGTGAGTAGGGGTACTGCTCCTGGATAAAGGGGCATGCACAATGCTGGGAATTTGTATGATAGATTGATAAAAAAACCATTTAGTTTCCACTCCAGAAGCTGGGATTCAAGGCAATTCGGTATGTCAAATGTCCTATCACATTATGGTGACAGGATTTTGGTATAACAATTGAGAGCCTTTCTGATGAGTCAAGGTCATATGTAAGTGTAGTTCGATTCTGACGAGTCAAGATCAAATATGAGTGCTAATCCTTTCCACATATGATAGTAGTTATGTCTTATCATGCTAGTGGATGTGAGTGATATGCCTTTCTGATGAGTCAAGGTTAGATGTAAGTGTAGTGCCTTTCCACAGATGATAGTATTTGTGTCATATCATACTGGTGAATGTGAGTGTTGTGCCTTTTCACAGATGATAGTAGTTGTGTTTTATCATGCTAGTGAATGTAAGTGTTGTGCCTTTCTGACATGGTGTTGGATGTGTTCCTCTCATGGTCATATGTGAGTGCTGGCCATTCTGACTTAGGGTCAGATATAAGCGCTAAAGAAGACCTGCATGGAGGCTAGGCCTACAACCAACATTAAAAAGGGCTAACTTTGTAGAACTTCTTGTGACAAGAAGAATCATGAGATAGCACCAGTGATGATGATCCAGTAGTGATGATCTAGATCGAGAGATGATCTAGATCTAGTGATGATGATCCAACAATGATGATCTAGATCCAGTGATTTTCCAGATCAAGTGATGATCCAGATCTAGTGATGATGATCTAGATCCAGTGATGATCCAAATCCAGTGATGTTGATCTAGTGGAGATGATCTAGTGATGATGATCCAGATCCAGTGACGATACAGATCTAGTGATGATCCAAATCCAGTTGAATATGACTTGAATATGAAGATGATGAGAACTCAATGATGATCCAGATGATACAGAGAAGAAGACTTGTGCTGAAAAATTGTGTCGAGAGAATACCTTCCTAGTTAAGAGGGAGCATTGATGTATTTGTAACTTCAAAATGAATTCACTTGTATATCTTATGTATTGTACCCCT
Organism: Pseudotsuga menziesii; assembly: GCA_001517045.1. Classification (NCBI taxonomy): domain Eukaryota; kingdom Viridiplantae; phylum Streptophyta; class Pinopsida; order Pinales; family Pinaceae; genus Pseudotsuga; species Pseudotsuga menziesii. The sequence continues at coordinate 827,357 of LPNX010005043.1, read as the reverse complement.
ATGTTTATACTGGGAAGTGTCTTTAATGTATTTGAGTCATGTCATGCCCCGATGTTCTTATGGGGAGATTCAATAATGTAAACAAGTCATGTAAAGGCATTGTGGGTAACCTTCCTATTGATCAAGGGTTAAAAACCCCACAGTTGTGGGGCACTAGGGTTATTAGAATCTCCTAGAGATTTTGGCTCTAGTAAGTAACTGTTAAGTGGGGCCAATATGTTAAAGTGGAAATTAAGTGAATGAAATAATATAAATAGAGAGCGAGCCTCTCTATTTATCACACACACAATCACTCACTAGGGCGCATGAGTGAGAGAGACATGCTGGGACAATAGAGAGAATATTGCTATCGAGAGATCATCTTTATGTTTTTGGGTTTTAAATTTGGTGGTGATTCTATCTCTGAGGAAGTTGCAGGGTTTTCTCCTTTATGGTTTCCCCAAGGAAAATTCTTTGTGTCTCTTGTGTTTTGTGTTTATTACTGTGCATGTTATTCTCTCAGTTAAATATCCTAAGATAATGCTAGCTTAGAATGATAAAAATCTAACAACATAGACAATATGAGTCTGAAGTATTTATTAGAGCAACCAGATCTAAATTCCAGGTAGGCTAGATGGTTGTCTCTCCCTAGTGAGTACCATTCAAGTTAAAGCATTGAAAGGGAAAGGAGAACAAAAATGTTGATTCTTTAAGACGATGAGATCATGTATTATATGAGGTGAATTTAAGTCAAACTAATTTGTATTTACACGAGAGGATTAGAACGACCAATGGAATTGACCCTTTCTATGTTCAAATCCTCAAGAAGGTCCAAGAGGATAGGTTGATTCAACAACAAAAAGAGTACAAGGTAGACGAAACTAGAATATTGTGGTCCAAAGAAAGATTGTATGTTCTGGAAGGAGGGGATATCAGGTGCAGCATCCTCACAGGATTTCATCAGACACCCTACTCGAGGCATCCAGGATATCAAAAGATTATATCCACTGTAAAGAAACACTTTTTCTAACCTAATTTAAAGGATTACATAGCATTGTTTATCATGGAATGTTAGGAATGCTAGCTGGTGAAAGTTGAGCACCAGCATCCTTTAGGATTGTTGCAGCCATTACCCATTCCATAATGGAAGTGGGAGGTCATTAGTATAGATTTTACTACAGGTATACCAAGAAGTAAGAAGTAGAATGACTCTATCTTTGTAGTAGTTGACATGTTTTCAAAAGGAACACACTTAATTCTAGTGAAGTTGACCTACAAGGCAGTTCAAATTGCCAACATATTCTTAAAGGAGATATTCAGATTACACAGGATACCCAAGGTAGTCATCTCATATCGAGATACAAATTTTATAGGAAACTTTTGGAGATCCTTATTCTCCATATTAGAGACATAGTTAAACTTTAGTATTGCTTACCACCCATAGAAAGATGAGAAGACAGAAGGGGTAAACTAGGTTTTAGAAGACATGCTTATGATGTATATCATGAACAACCCCACCAAGTGGGAGGATTACCTACATCTTGCATATTTTTCATATAAAAATAGATACCAGACCTTCTCCAAGATGAGTCCCTTCTAGGTACTCTATGGATGGAAGTGTAGAACACCGGTTACCTAGGATAGCCCGATGGACTAGCTCATGTTAGGGACCAACTTACTAAAGGACTTGGAACAATTGGTCACCAAGGTCCAACAAAACCTTAAAGAAGAACAAGACCGCCAGAAGATTTACGTGGATAAGAAAAGAAAAGATAAATATTATGAGATAGGCGACCATGTTTACTTGAAAGTAAAACCAAAAAGAATCTCATTGAGCTTGGGGAGTGTTGGCCTCCCAACAAGATCCCTTTCCAAGATGCAAAGGAAAGGGAACCCACCAGAGATAAGTTTTGAAAAAATTTGATTTTCTGTAGCTGTTAGCTACAGAATTACCATACGCGACTTTTTCCTTGGTATTTTTCATTATTCTTTTGGTTTTGATTTTGTAATTATTTTCTTTTGACTTCTGTAAATAAATTTTTATCATTGTAAAGATAAAAATTTCAAAAAATCGTTTAAAAACATGTCTAAACCAAGAGATGATCAGTATCTTTGTTTAGAACTGGATAATCTACACATAAGAAACACAAGCTTCATCAGAAAGATATTTGAAACCTAATGAAGAGGAAGTCGAGTCATAGGTGTATATCAAAAAACTCTATTAAAATATTTCATCATTTTATCACTAAAATGTTATTGAAGACTAAGATGATGATGAATATTTTAACCACCATCTTTACCTTATTTTTTACCTTCATTTCATTTGCTATTCTATGGTTGCTTAACATTATTGATTTCTTATGGTTGCGTGACATTATCATTTTGATTCATTGTATTTTTCATGAGATATTCGACATATTGAGTTTCGATTCATTCGATATCCACCACCTCTTTGAAATTAATATGCGACATGAATGAAATCTAAAGAGACATGACACATCTGCATTTTCATTATGACATAAACTTATACCTGTCACCTGACCGATTGATCACCTACCACCCATTCTTCATCATGAATCTACTTAACTGGAGCTTCATACTCTCAGTACTTGCACCATAATGTATGTGACGGGGAAGTAATGATCCTCGATAGCTTCATGTTGATCAATCCATTATAGGGTTTGGTTCGGAAACCCTCAGACTTGTTCGAATTCTGACTAACGTTTTGGTTTAGTCTGTCTGGAAATTCACGTAGCTACTGGTTCCATTAGCTTTAAAGAATAGTTCTTCATAAGTTTGGCTTGCTTCTGACTCATGCTGAGTTGGTTCATACTGTAAATTTATTACAACGCAATTCTTGGTAAGTTCAAAATCCATTCTTTAACTCAGTAATCTTTTCATAGATTGAAATGGACTGTGAATTTTGTCTCGGCTGTCAATTCCATCTCTGCTTTTGATATATTTGCAAACTCTTCATCTTGGAAAATTCAGGTTACTGAAAAACATATTTATTGAGGGAAACGGTTCAGGGTTTAAACTGAAGTAATTGGTTTTGGAAATTATTGTCTTGCCAGAATTTCTGTTTGATGTAATTAGATGATTGGCATGTATTCTTGAACCATCAAAAGATGTACATACTGTAAATCTTTGTTCTTACAAATGATCTTCTCTTGATGAGTGACTGATTCGTTTTGGGTGATAATATTCATTTTTACAGAAATTCATAAAATGATATTCCTGTTTACGCTTTTACAAAAATGTTGTAGACATATCACCTGGAAATTGTTTTTTATCATTAGAATGCGCAAATGTCTATATGGAATCGTTTCATTTGAATCATTTGTAAGCTGGAAATCATTATGTTGTTTGTTCATATACAATTTTGGAACATTGAGTCTCGCCTTTGTTTGAAATTTAGATTTCTATATCAAAGATTCAATGAGATAATTGTTAAAACAAACTGCTTTTGATAATGACAATCTTGTTTAGAATTGATAGAAATAACCAGGAATTACTATTCTTTGAAAAACATAGTTGATTAGATAATCGTAATATTGTTTGCTTTGCGAATAAATTGATGATTATTTGAAATCAATTCTATCTATCCTTCAAGACTAGAATTATAATCTTCTGATATTTGACTGATTGTTAACTTGATCAAAACAGTTCGAATTTGAATCAAAAGTGCTGAAGAAATGATTAATGGAATGAGTTTTGATTTGAAATTTTTGGTTCTAAGATAAATCTAGACTGATGAATATACAGAAACAGTAAATGTCTTATACAGATGAATAAGAATGAATGTGGCTTTCCCTTACTGTTTCATTTATGAGAAATTCTCTAAGATTGTTTTGAGAATTGAAGTCTAGATCTTCCAAAGTATTATGATTTCTGAGACTTATTCATGCTTCATCAACTGTCATTTATGATATCTCTCTGAAACAGATCAGTCATATTTCTGTTCAAAGGTTTTCAGCACATTTAAACATGAAGATTCAAGTTTAAATCACATTCTGAGTGTATTCTTTTCAAAATTGATGAAAACAGGAAAGTAAACAGAATTTTGTTGTTTATTGAATGTTAGTCTAAAAGCGTTTTCTTTCTGTTTTGCTGAGAAATATTCAGTATCTGACAAAATTAAGTAAACGAATATGAAACTTTTAAGAATTTTTGAACAGTCAAGTAATATTTCTTTCTGATTGAAGATGCTTTGCTGTGATTCTGAACTATGATGCATCCTGATTTCTGCACAGTTTATCCATATCTTGTATCATTGTTTCTAGGAGGATGCATACTCATTCACGGGAAGGATTGGAGCTATGAGGAGATTGTTATGATATATTTATGGAATCATTAAGGATGATCAATGACCACTGATTCCAAGTCAAACGAAAAAAGACATGCCACGAATTTCGTTTCCAGCTGGTGACAGAACACGCGTGTTTCAACAGACAGGAATTTTTTTGGTCCACATTGTGAACAAATGGAGACATATTTCAAAAATCTGCCACATGGGTTTTTTCCAGAATGGGCCTATTTAGCTTTCTTCATGGTGATTTCCTTAGAAAGTGAGGGACTGTGGGACATTTTCATGGATCTTTGAACACGTTTGTTCAAGCTCTGCTCAGCAAAACGATTTTTGTTTCTATCTTAATCTCTATTTTTCTATTTAAAAAGGGAGAAGATCATTTGTAAAGGGGGGACCTGGGGGGCATGATATGGCTGAGAGGTCAAGGCTTCTCTGTTAGATTGAAGAATTTTTTCTTCAAGAGGAATTTGAATGAATGATTGCATGAGTCCAGTCTCTGAAGATCAAATGATTTTGATTGAATATGTAACTCTATTTTTTTTCCTGAAAATGAGTTTTTAGGAATTGGGGTTTATGTTTTAGAAGCTGGAGCTGTTCTCTTTTGTCAGCCAGGGGTCGACTTTTGGGTTAGCAGGAACACATTTTGAAGATACAGTTCGTCAAATTGGAAGTGCATTTAGACGAGCTAGCTATCAAATGATTTTGTGGTTTTTTTCATCTTTTGACTTTCAAACAGTTGGTAAACTGTAATGTTTTCTTTTCAGTTAATGCAAAGTTAATGATTTCCCTTTTGTCATTTATTCTGAAAAGATTCATCTTGTCTCCAGTTACCTGAATTTGATGACAGTTAATTGTTATACTGAGTTTTATCACATGCAATTACTTGTATCTGATTTTGAGATTTGAATAAATTGTTAAAAAGGAATGATTTCTGGTTTATTAGCACTTTTATCAGATTTCACTCACACATACTGAAATATCGTTGTCAAGTATTGGTTCTTTAATGCTATTATTCAACTAGAAATATTATTAATATCTGAAGATTGAACGATTTCTCGTTTCAGATTTATAATCATTTCTATTTGCATCTGTTAAGATAAAGAAACTAGTAAAAAGAAGATTATATTGGCCAAGTTTTGTCTTTTGTTTATTTTGTTAGAATTTAGATTATCTTTATGCTCTGATATGGATATAAGCGGATGATTCTACTTGTATCTAATAATCAAATTTAAAAGTTAGATTTTGATCTTTTCTTTTATTTAAAAAATAGAAAAGAGTCATAAAAAGTTCTCTCATACTTACAGTATTTGATTCTATAATCTTATGTTTTGTGATCTTTTATTTAGTTAGATTTTATATTTCATTAATCAGATTTATATTAGTATTAGTTAGTTTATTAGTTTCATTTATTTTAGATTAGTTGTTAGTTTTCTTATAGATTTGATTTAGTTTCATCTTTTAGATTTTATTTTATCTTTTATATTTCATTTAGATCAACTCATTGGCTAATGGAGCCATAAAACCGGTCGAGGATAGCCATCCCAAACAGCTTGGAGCCTGTTTAAGGATCCCGAACTGGGCTATCTCTCCCTATTGCGAGCAAGTCACATTTGCCCGTCAACAAGGAGGTGTGAAAAGTTGGCAACAATACTTTGTGAACCCTTTGAGATAATGGCCAAACGAGAGCCAGAGGCATAAGAATGAGCTTGACCTACTCACATAAGAGTTCATAATGTTTTCCACACATACTTATTAAATAAATATGTATATGATACTAAACATGTGATTGATTGGTCCTTGTTACAAGTGGAACCTGATGGGGAATTTATACCTAAACTCCTTCATATACTGGACAAGAGGGAAGTGCATCTCAGGAAGTGCACCATATTCCAGTTGAAAGTGCAATGGAATCACTTTGAGGCTGATGAGGTTACTTGGGAGAATGAATCCGCCATGAGAGAGGCTTACCCTGCCTTGTTTGATTATTTCATTCCTAGGCCCTTGAACACTAGGGACAATTTTGTTCTAAGCGAGGAGGGATGTAATATCCTGAATTTTTGACCTGACAATTATGGGCATAAGTCCCATTCCATTTGATCTTGATTTGATGTTTTATTTTTTATATTGGGCATAAGACCCCATTGCACATGAGAATGATGATTTGTTTGATATATTGGTACTAAGCTAAATGCATGTGTTTAATTTATATGATTTCATGTGTTGGGCGTGGACCCTGAAGCACATAATTGATGAGATATTTGTGTTGAGAGCGAGCTTTGAGGCACATGAGTATTTGTTTTTTGTGTTGAGTGAGAGGATTTGGAGCACATGAATATTTGATGTTTGTTTTGAGCAAGAGGCTTTGGAGCACATGAGTATTTGTTTTTTGTGTTTAGCAAGAAGCTTTGGAGAACATGAGTTATGAATTCTTTTATGTTGAGCATGAAGCTATAAATCACATGAAAAGATAAGAATTGGAAGTGTTGGGAATAATCCCTAGAGAACTCCAAGTTAATGTTGAGCATAAGCTCTGGAACATCGGATCCTTCACCATAGTATCCCTAGGTGTATCCTATAAATAAATCCTAGCATTAGTGTTGAGCGAGGAGATCTAGAATTGCACTAAGTTGTAACTCCATGTTTCTTAGTGTTGAGTATGGGCTCTGAATAAACTCTAGGAGTTTCTGAAAAATTAATATGTTGAGTGAAAATGACTCTGATAAAAAATTGATCTCATTTTACTTATTTTTAAGTGCTTAAATGAAATTTTGAATTTCTTTACCTCATTAAGTACTGAATAACTACCATGTTATACAAGGTAATCCAACATGCAAGGAGGTTTATAGTTGCCTAACCTAGTTGACTTAACCCCTACCTGAAGGCCTTAATAAGAAGTGACTAGAAGCTAAAAATAAAAGTATCATATGATTAGGGATTCAGCTATATGATACCTAAAGTAAAAAAATGTTAACAATGGTATATGCATATATAGTTTATATATAATGTGAATAAAAGAGTAAGCATATGTATTAATACTAGTAACTATGAAAAATAATGAAAGGATCTATGTTTTTTTATTTCTTACTAATATTAATTAAATATTAAATACCTAAAATATTCAAAGTAAGAACTAGTCAAATAGTTCCTAAGTGAAATTAGATAAATATGAAATTCAACCAAGTTAAGTAAAAAGGTTTATTTCAAGAAAACAAATGATTCTTGATTTAACTACCCCTTTTCCTAAAAGTATGTCTATAAATACCCATGCCAAAGAGAGGCTTGGGGATCTTCTAATTTTTCATCTATGCCACCTGGTTATTTTCTCAAGAGAGTTCTTGTAGAGTATTTTTCCCCAGAGGAAAAGCAAACTGGTACAAAACCTGTTATTCCAGATAGGAAAGCCTTACCCTAGGAACTATAAGCTACTAGCATGTTGAAACCATCTCAAGGGGATATATATTGAAACTAGGAATGGTTCCAGGTCATGGTTGGGTGGAACGTGGTAGTTCCCAAGTTGTTCGGTTATTCCCAAGTTGTGTGTTTGAGTGTGCATGGTTTTGAGAAATTAAAATAGATTCAAATTGTAGATATGAGGATTCTTTATCTTCCTTACATTTCATGCCGTTTCCTTATTAAATAAAGGTTTTAAAATATGGAATGAAAATATGTGTATTATATGCCTGTTGTAGCTAGGTTATTTTGTTTACACAACCTTAAAAAGAATCTAGGTTTATTTAGTTAACATGTTCATACGAACACTATAAATAAAGATTATGCTAAAGGAGTTTTTTTCTTGCTTAACCATGGTTTCCTAGTTGGAAAATATAGATTATATTTCTTACTATGGATTTATACTGTCACACGTACTTTTATCAGTTTTCAAATCCATAGGAAAAATATGGTCTCTATTATTTTCACATTACTCTTCTATCATTCATATTTTAAATTCATCTTTCTCTATAATTATGTAAATTTCTAGCAGAGTTTATGTTAGGATTAAAACTATACATTCATTAAGATAACTAGATTTTCTGCTTAGTGGTCAAAACTTAAATGCAAAAGTAAAACATAGTTTACATACAGATAAACAAATTTATAAAACCCACAGACCAGAGGTCAAATCTCTAAGTGGAAGAACTTCAAACTAGGATTAGATCATATTAAAAATAACTAATAAACTATCAACCAAAACGAACTAACTAAATACATAGAAACGAAACTATTTATATTAAAGTCCAACTCTACATTTTCACTACTAGAAGATTTCATATTTCCAACACGCTTATTACTATTTCATCTAACAAATCCATTATAAACACGGTTCATAGACTTAAACATAGTTTAAATATTAACCCTATAATAAAACATAAATGATGAAAACGTTTTAAACAGACCCCATAAATTCTCCATTATAAAAACCTATACATAAAATCCAGCCATCAAAACCTAATAAGGTCTGGCCGTAGGCATAAATATCATTACAATTATCTCAACTATTCTAATAAGAAACCAAGAATCAAATATATACATATTATAAACCAATTCTTAAGCCAACATAATCCATTTAAAAACCTAGGATCGAATCTTGTTGGAATCGTTGCCAAAACAAAAATATAACGCTGAGTTAACACCAGTCCAAGCGTTAGGACAGCCCTAGCTCAAATCTTGTAGGATTGAACTATTAAAAAACAAAATCAAATCAATTACATGCCCAGGATCGAATCCTATACGTATTGATAATAAACACCAACATATTAACACCATACACCACACAGTGAAGGGTTCCCATTACAGACTTCCCAATAAACCTTCAACATAAAACTACAGTTCATACCCAATAAAAGATATGCTAGCATAACCAAATACATAGTTATATACATCAAACACTATAATCACCCACTGCGTATTCTCTAAATGTTGAGTCACAAATTCCAATCTCATAGTCATAACCCTAACTTTATATACTATTTTACATTTCTACACATTCACATAATTAAAATACACATAAAAATAAAATGATCATGTCGTGTATTTACCTAAAGTCCGAGCTAGGCTCATGCTCGTAAGGTGAAATCTCGACCCATAATAAACATTAAATCAAACAAAAGGAATATAATGTCAAGAAGGACAATTAAACCCTACTGTTAACGCAAATACAGTCACCACTTTAATAAAACATAGACACCATAGATGCAGTAGTATGCTAAGCTAAAGTCCGTAATAATAAATCCAAGCCACGATAATAAACCATAATTTTGATATGTATAACTCTTACGAAGTAAAATGCACACATTCACGATTCACTTAGTGCCATTGTAAGTGATGGCACTATCATGCCATAGTATTCATATCATTTAAACAAAAACACTGAATTCTTCCATTAAACCAATAAACCCACATGATTGTTATACAAATCAGAATTTATTTACAGAGTCGAGTCCTTGTCTAGACAGACACGACTCACCCAAAGTATTTACATTTAATATTTCAAAGGAAAAGATAAATATATTTGCATCTCTTGGATTCCCAAAACCATACAAAGGCCCCCAACCAACTATCAAGTCTATTAACCAAAATTAGAAAGAGATAAACCCTCCCAAACCAGAGTGCAAAAATTTGTCACACATACACGCAGAGGTAAGGGCCTATGCATTTCCACTTAAATGATTGCACATACAATTCATAGAGCCATCGTCAAGCCACGAGTCTAATCCACCCCTGCCACCTGCAAAACAAAAAACATAGAGTTATGAGGAGTATGGTGAACCTCAACTAAAGCAAACAAACAAAACGACACTGGAAAACCATGTTGAGAGCATACCTGTCAACATAGGGGAAGTTTATTACTCCACACATAATGAATACCCAAGAGCCAAAACCACACAGAAAACCAGGCACAAAACCAAATTATTGACATCCATGACCAAACCAACGTATTAGGCTCATTTCCCACTATTTCCAAGGAGCCATAAATTATCCACCCTAGTCTCCATTGTCAATGAAATTCATACCCACATCTCTATAGTCAAGCCCACAACGAAATCACATTTGTCCACCCCCCTAGTACTAAACCCTTATCAAAACCCTCCTTTTCATTGTTATACCAAAGTTTTATGGCATATGAAATATGCGATAAATCTTTTATGCATATACGATAGCCTCTCAAAGATATTTTCATAAGATTGTTCCATAGTATAGGACCATGCATTATGATTTACACCTTGAAAAATACATGTTATAAACTATGAATATCAAAATTGATAAGGTTGTATAACCTTAAGCATAACAACAATGACAACCATAATGATTTCAACCCCACACTGTCAACTCCACATAAATATAGAACGTAGGAACCACTAGGTCAAGAATTTTGTCCTCTTAATGCCATTTATGAATAGGATAATGTAGCATAGTTATCATGCTGCAAAATGTCATTACTTCTAAATTTCATAGTTAGATTCCGTCAACAAAGTAACCTGTAGAAAAGAGGAAGTTTGCATTAGTTTGAAATAAACTAAGTAAACCCCATAAAATCCAAAGGAACCATTTTACCTCTCTGAGTAGGTCCCTCCAGGGATAAAAACCCCACCACTCCACCCCTTGACAATTATAGGAAAATCAAAACTTTTAATAAATAAAACTATAAACAAAGTACAAGACATATAAATAGAAAGTAAGAAATAACTGAACCAACTTATGCAAATGTATGTTAATAGTAAATACTAGCAAAGTAAATGTATAAACTAATCCAAGTAACTTAACCATATCAACATTACATAGGAAAATACATAAAAAGGGAAAGACTTCTTGTGACACCTAGATCTAGTGAACAAATGATAGATATATTCCGCAAAAGATAACTAATGTCCATGAAAGGTAGTATTTAACTAGCCTACAAAATATTTCCTTTTTTCAAATTTTTGGGACATTACAAGTGGTATCAGAGCTTAGTTTCAACACTAAGAGACCTAATGGGCATATCAAAGGTTTGCTGCAAAAAATAAATTATGTATTTGAAATTTTGTTAGGGTGAGTGCACAAAGTTTTAGATGCAATGGTAGAGTGAATTCAATTGCTCTTGATCCATAAAATAGAAATAATCCCAAGAAATCCTGACCCCGCCATGCCTAGTCCCAAGGATGCCAACATGCATGCCAATTAGGATAGTACACAAAAATGTGCTTATGTTTTACCTTGCAAAAACATAGTCCTATTTTACCTTGCAAAAATAGGCTCCTATTTTACCTTGAAAAAATGCGCTCCTAGTTTCCAAAACCTATTTTATGGTTTTACCTTGCAAAAATATTTCTCTTGTCTTTTGTGAGAGAGATACAAAGATAGAGTGGAGGGGGGGGGTTTCCTTAGTGGTATGGGGTGACTAGTGGATGTGTGTGTGTGTGTGTGTGAGAGAAAGTGGTGTGTTAAGAATTTAGGAGTGGGGGCAGGGGGGGGGGGGGTATATTAATGTGGCGGTGTGTAGGTGTTGTAGAGGGGATATAGTAGGGGGCTAGAGGCAGTTGGATTGGTTGGGGAGTGATTTAAGGGACAAGGTTGTTATAGTAGATTTTACCACACATGGTTGATCACATATTTATGTCATTCCCTATCCCTCTGTAGACTATTTGTACCCCATGGATCAATATTATACTTTGGTGTTCCCATACTCATGTGACTTTTGATCCCATACTCATGTATATACGTGGATATTGACCTCAAAACTATGTACATCAGGATGTGTGCATAAGTCCAATAATTTTTGGAGTTTTCCTTGATGTGTGTTCGAACCACTTGACTCTTGGCCTTCCATATGCCTCAGTATTGCTTATATTTGACCCTCCATTACCCCTCTGCAGTGCTATACAAGGAACTCCTTGGATACATTGAAGAAACAGGAATTCATGAGCAAGGAAACTATAGTCCAATGTTTCCGTTACTTGCATATACTTGAGTCTGCATCCCTTTGTCCCTTTGGAGCACTTTGTGTTCTTCCCAAGATTTCCTTTACTTGTGATATTAATATCGAGAGATGGAGGATTAAGGTGGTGGAGGCCTAGGTGGAGGACTCAGTTTCTCTAGTTCACAAACATGACGACAGAGGTTGTCACATATGTAATCTATGATTTTATTAATGGAAATATATTTTTCTGTCCAATGATGTGCATTTAAATGAATATTGAATCCATGGTTTTGTTTAATTTCTTATACATTATTGATTATATATGGTACAGTGGATCTAACAACATATTATATACCATGCTTGTCTTGTTTATTGTTGTTGAGAGTGAATTGATAAAGAAAGTAGGATTGGAAAAATATTAACAGGGATCTAATTCAACTGTCTAGAATAAGGTATGATTTGAGATCCTTTAGTCTTATCTTTTTTGTTTCTCTTGGATATTGGAAAGGGATTAAATTCTGCAGTTTCTCTATCTGTTGTGGTACTCCCCAAGCCATATGAAGTTTCTCTCCCTAACAGAATTGGAAACCATATGGTATTTCACATAAGGTAGGCTCATCCAAGGCTATCCCTTCATAATCAACTAGCTCATATGATCCTTTCTCTAGGACATGTTTAACCATGTAAGGACCATGCCACATGGGATTAAACTTTCTTACCCCCAAGGGTTCCTTACCTTGATCCCATAAAAGGACAAAGTAAACTTCACTAAACCTCGTTGGATGGATAGACTTATCATATTGGACCTTAACGTGAAGTTTGATAACCTATAAATCCACTAAGGAATCTCAGCGGTGCTCATCAAGCTACTCTAAGTGGACCAAACACTCTTCCAATGTGAAAGTGTATGGTAAAAGCTCCATAGCTAGATTTAGAGAAGGGATTTCACATTCAACTGGTAATACTAACTCCACCTCATGCAAAAGTTGATAGGGAGAAAAATTGGTGGCAGTATTAACCACAGTTCTATAGGCCCACAATGCAGGATACAACATGATATGCCAATTATTCTTGATTTGTGTTAGGGTTTGCTGGAGAATGGAATTCAGTGACTGGTTCACTACTTCAACCTGTCCATTCGCTTATGGGTAATAAGAAGAGGAGTTTTCTTGCTTATATCCTAACTTGGAAGCCAACTCTTCCATTATTTTGTTCTGAAAGTGCCTACCATGGTCAGTGACAAGCTCTCTCGGAATGCCAAACCGAGTGATAATCTGGTTGAAAACAAAATGTGTGGCTGTCTCACCATTGGATTTAATTGTGGGCATATTCTTTGCCCATTTCGTGAAGTAATCCATAGCCGCAATAATATGATGGTGCCCCCCATCAAAGGTTGGGTTGCAATCAATAAAATCAATCCCCCACTTGGTGAAGGGACCAGCAGTGATGATAGGATGCAATGAGGCCATATACGAGCACATATTACATGCAAACACCTAGCAAGGGTGCCACTTCTTGACCGCATTAATACAATCCTTAAAGATCGACAACCAAAAATAGCCCGATCTCAAGATTTACTGGGTTGTGGAAAGCCCAGATAAATGACCAACACACGCGCCTCCGTGGAAATCATTAAGCACAACCTCAGCCTCATCCTGGGTTAAACAATGACATAAAATGGAATCCACCCCATGACGGAACAAAATGTCTTCCACTGTGAGGTATTTCTTTGCTACGTGACATAATCGTCATCGCTCATCCCATGAGAGGTGAGTAGGGACCTTCAATGTTTGCAAATAGACGATAATATCCCTGTACCAAGGGTCCACAATTGAGATTAGGAATATATGCTCATTGACAAAATAATATTCATAAACCTCCTCTTCCTCCAAATTTGGTAAATTTTATATGAGCTCAACAAATATTAATGATTTCTTTGATTTCGCCTAAACAAACTCGAGATCAAACTCTTGCAAAATCAAAATCCATTTATTATATTTTCCCCCAATCATCTTTCTTGTACGAATGAACTTAAATGGATTGATGTGAGCTATGACCAAAGTTTGGTGAAGGAGAATGTAATGTCTCAAACGCTGAACCACATGAACAGTGACTAAGGTTAGGTTCTCCACATGAGAATAACGAAGTTCCACATCAGTAAGGTTTGAGATCAAATAATATATGACATGCTCATGGAGCTCCTCATCCTCTTGAACCAATACCATACCAACAGTCTCCTGAGACACAGCCACATAAATCAAGAAATCATGGCTATAGTCTGGTGGAATAAGCACGGGGACCGTTGCTAAGGATTTCTCAAGAGCATCAAAAGACTCTTGGGCTTGCTCATCCTATTAAAAATTGGTGTCTTTCTTCAACAGATGCATGAATCCTTTAGTCAAGGTGGAAAAATTGACTACAAACCTTCACAAGAAGTTCGCCATACCTTGTAAACATTGAAGGTGTCGAATGTTATAGGAGGAGACAATTGAAGTATTGCCTCAACCTTCAAGGGGTCGACTCTAATACCCTCCTTGAACACGATGAATCCTAGTAAATGACCAACTGTCATGCAAAAGATGCACTTATGAGGGTTTAAATGAACTTGATAATGATGACAACTTTCAAACACTAATTACAAATGATAAGGATGACACACTCTCAAAGGAGAGTGAGCAATGAGATCATCTAAATATACTTCAATAATCGTTTTAAGATCATGAAAGATTGAGGTCAAGGCCCACTGAAATGTAGCTCTGATGTTTTTAAGGATGAAGGGCATATTTCGATATGCAAAAGTTCCCCAAGGACAAATTAATGTGGTCTTGTGTTGATCCTCGAGCTTAATTTGTATCTAATTATATCCAGAAAATCCATCCATAAAATAAAATACCTCTCTTCCCACACACTCATCCAAAATTTGATCAATAAATGGTGTAGGGAAGTTATCTTTAGGACAGGCTCAATTTCAGTCAAGGAAATCAGTGCATATTTGGATAGCTCCCTGCTTCTTATCCACTGGAACGGGATTTGAAACCCAATACATCAAGGGAATGAGATAGATAAAACCATCTTTGAGCAGTTTCTCTATCTCATCTTTAATGGCAGGTGCTTTTCTAGGATTCAAGGCATGCAAACGTTGTCGAACTGGTTTTGCATCCAAATAGGTATTGATTTTGAGTTCAACAATACGAGGGTCTTTACCTGGAATTTATTCGTATGACCGATCGAAAATATCATGAAACTCCTTAAATAATTCAGTATACTCTTTAATCTCATTGGGGGAACAAATCACCCCAATGTAGAGGTTCTCAATCTTACCAGGATCGTGAGAAACATTTATAGGAATCATTGGTGGCAGGTTATCCATGTTCCCTACAGCCATCTGACCAAGAGAGCTTAACGGGACCACGGGGATATCAATTTTCTCGCTAAGAGTACACTCACTGATTTGGTAGGTTGAGACGAAGCCGTAGCTTGTCTCGACACAGGCTGGTTAATCGATAACTAGCTCACTTGTTTCATAATCGATTCTGCGGGTTTGGTACTTGTGGAGCCAACAATACCATCAGCATGTGTCCTAGGTTTAATCTTGGGGTCAAAATTGGATATTTGGGCATTCGGGATAATCTCATACAAGAGTCCGGATTGAGTATAGATTAAATCCAATTCTTGAGCCCTAAAGATAGCTTGGTCCTCATTTTGAACTCTGGATGTAGAAACATCCTTCACGATGTAAGATAACAATGACTTGAGGAACCACTCTAGAAGAAACTATGGTGGTATAAATGCTTTATTTAATCATTTTTGTCTACGACACTCTTGAATATGATCCAAAATATGCATGGTTTTTTGTTTTCCAAAGGTCGACAAGAGTTCATTACCANTGTACAGGTAGCTGGAAATGATTAAGAAAATTCATGGCAAGATCATCGAATGTAGCATAAGCCCCCCCCCCCTCCCCATCGGTAACTCTATATACCATTTCACTGCGGGACACATGAGGGTGTGTTGAAATATCCTCAAACGGATGGAATCGTCGTGTGAGGAATTGGAAGAGCACCAAAGGTTGAAGGAGGTTACATGCTCACCAGGATCTTCACCATCCTTACCTTCAAACTTGGGAATGTCTAAAGGAAGCTTGGTAGGGACTATTGGCTAGGCTATATTATGAGACACATGATCATTCGTCAATATTGACAAATCAGGTAAGTTCAAGGTGGCAAGGAAAGGGATCCTAGGTTGAGTCGGTCGATGCCATGCTCCCTGATAGGAATACTTTTGATAGGCTTGATTGCTATAAATAACATGTCCTTGGAAAGTGGGATAATAACCTCCTCCCATTTGACCCATGAAGGGCTGGATGGAAGCGTTATAATGTGGAGTACCCTGATTGTGACATTCTACAAAGCCATAATTAGGAGAGTAAGCGGGTTGTTGATACCCGTATGCATATGATTGATGGTTTTTCCCATAATATGATCCATAAGAAGGTATATGTGAAGATCCATAGTTTGAACCATAAGGTGGTCCATGAGATGGTCCATGTGAAGGTACATGTCCTATTTACATAGAAGGATGCACATGGCCTTGCGATACTATAGTGAACATGATTAGAATGGACACAACTAGTAGTGATATTTCGACCAGAAGGCCCACATGAATTAGGGGGAGGATGGGTTGTTAAAAAGGCATTTGAAGGAACTGGTGTCAAAGACGATGGAACATGTCAAGGAATGTAAGTGGTGTTCCCAATGTTCACATGTCTCAGTTTTGGTTTTTGAATAGGGTTACTAACACTAGGCCTAGGATGAGCATGTGAAGATGCCTCCATCACAGGGATGGAAGGTGAAATGTGACTAGTGCCCCCAAACCTCTCCACATGGAAAGGAATGGATGTTCCCCCAGGTGTAGTATCAGGGTCAAATTTTGACTTGGCATAATATGTCAAATTAGACTCAGGGATATCAGGCATGCCATATCTAACATTACTAGTGCTTGTGGGTTCATAGTGAGTCTTGTCTCCTCGAAACCAATATCAATGACCTGTGAATGAGGGATAATAACCGGATCGTGAAGGGTGCTCATGTGGTGGATCATATGTGCTAGTAGGATCACCCTCCCCAACCTCTTCAAGTGTAGAGGACATCTCTACAATATCATCCTCATGATATCCCATGGTGTGTGAATCAAAGTGAGAAGTAGTCAAGCCAGAGGAGGACACATGGAAGGTGGAAGTCCTGGTAAATGACGAGAATGGAAAGGTGCCACCCCCAAATCCATAATGACTCAATAAAAATAAAAGACTCAATCTAACTACGTAACACTAAGCAAACTAGCATGCATAGATCATACACCTAAAAAATGTAAAGCCAAATCACAAGCAAACCAAGGGCAGGATATGTGATCTCCCGAATGAAGCAGGTATGTCTCGCCTAGGATATGTGAGCTCCCAAATGAAGCAAATATGGCAACCATCCTGCACAAAAAAACAAGTTTTTTTATCATTCTTTTCCCATTAAATTCTTGTTCACAGCCCTATATGTGACTATTTTCAAAACAACCGCATATGTACGCAGGTCTCGAGGCATTTTCTATGTATGGTGAGCCCTATATGCAAACAAAAGGCCTATTTCTGCGTGGGCCAAAACACCCAAGTTGGGATGGCCAAAAAAAGTTAATTTGAGCATGGAATTTGAAAAATTTATATCAAAAATGCAAGAGATAGGCAAGGAAATCTACCTGGATCAAACAGGGAGGGATTCCACTGGACGATGCTCCCGAAATTTGCTTCTGAAGTTCTAAGCTGAAATAGACTATCCTAGGTAAAAATAGAAATGGTATGAAAATTTTTAAAATTTTTACTATTTATAGAAAAAAATTTAAATTTTTACCCACTTTCTATAGTTTTTTACCTTTTCTGATCATTTTTTACCGTTTGAACTAATTTTATGTTGTAGGATCCCGTTTTGAGTGCAAATTGATCGAGGCTTTGACCTGTTCGTGCCTATTTCAGGTATTATGTATAAATTGGCATTTAGGTTAGGTTTCACATCCATTTTTGCTTTGGATAACTTTATGACCATCTCATCTTAACCTTAGGTACGAACCAATTATATCTTGTTATGGAACCTTCTTGCTTCTTTTGGAAGTGACATGTTGTGAATGGTAGAGTTTTCCTATAGATGGGTACCCTAGTTAGATCTTGTTTTGCATTTGGTTCCCAATCTGGCATTCATCCTTTAGGGTGTGGGAGTCCTTTGTATAGTACCGTTGTGACTTTGAGCAAGAGCTTCATACTCCTCTTGAACTTTATGCTGGCCTTTTCCCCCTTGACTCCTCTTGTATATGTCAAGTTATGATTGCATTATCATGATTTTTTCTTTCCTTATTGAGCCTTCTGTTGGCTTCCCTGACTTTGATTATCAGCCATATAGCCCAATATTGTCTCATGTCTATCCTAGAAGAGCCTTTTTACATAACTTTTGCAGCTTGATACCCCATTTTTTACTGGGAGGGGAACTTCCCCCGAGTGTTGCTATCCTACACATGTTGTCCTTGCATTGGGAATAGGTATGTTCTAGTGCTTGGAACTAGCTTGTTTGACCCCTGAAACTTGTCTCCTCCAAGATTTGTATCTATAAAGAACTTTTATTCTTTTTCAAGATTTTCAAAATATCTCAGAAAGTCCAAAAAAATAAAAAAAAATAAAAATTTGGACAGGAAAAGATGTTATCTTTGGCAGCAGTCGAGTCGTATCACCTTCGAACATAGCACTGTATCTCACATCTGTTGGTTGGGTTAGTAGTTTGAATCTAGGAAATGTACTCATTTCTCTGAGTTTATCCCCACCAATTGGTTACACTTCTAGTCCCTATGGATCCTCTATTGATGCCTCCTGTGTCGCAGAGATGTCCCAGTTTTTCATATCGAGTCTATGTTGCCTACATTTAGTCACCATTTTCTGTTATGCTCTTATTTGAAGGAAGTTCAAACCCGAGTCAGCCATTCGTTAGTTTTATTGGTTTTGCATGTTGGTCATTGTCGGTACTATTAATGATTCATCCACATCTTGTTCAAGTCCTTCCACATTATACAACATTTTTTAGTACCTTGTATTGGCTAATGGGGGATCCCTTAATGCCCTCCTTCCAACAGATTCCATCCCATCAACTTCAGATCATTTATTCTGGGATAGGATTCTAGAGTCATTTAAGTTCCTTGAGACTTATAGTCATCAGTGGTAGGTTCTCTCGCCATCGATAGTTTTGGGAATACATCAATGTCCCTTGATCAATGGATTCTTCCAAGTGTTTGACCTCAACACATCTATTCACACTTGTTAGATTGCACTCTAGTACTTTGATTCCCATTTTCATTATAGATGGGTGATCTCATGTCTATTAATGGTATACATCAATGACCAGTAATCATATGATGGACTACTATATTCGACCTAGACACCTCTATTCACATAGTAGGACATGTACTCATAGAGGTTTGTGTAGAATACTTTCCATATTGGTGGCATTCCACATATGCTACCTCTTTGATCATTCCAGTGTTCATGAGATTTCATCTCTCATTATTTTATTCCAGTGTATCTTAGATATCTTCAGCCATTATGGATATCCTGATCCATTGTATTCCTTCATCATGAAGATTCTGATCTATTATATATTGTACATGGCGATGACCACACATGTCACATTTTGTACATCATGCCTATTCATGGCCATTGTACTCTTATGTATCCGGGACTGCTATATGTATTTGCAGTCATATGCGGAGATTGATTATTTTACTATACTGATGGATGGATGGTTCTTCCACTTGGTTCTTCATCACTTCACTTCTGGGATGGATTTATAATGTCTTTCGACCATCATGTTACCCCTATAACCTCACACATTAGGGGGCATCTGTTACAACCAATTTTACCACCCATAGTTGACCACATATTTATGGCCTTCCCTTTCCCTCTGTAGACTCTTTGGACCCCATGGACCAATATTATACTTTGGTGTTTCCAATTTCATACCTAAAAACACCTATTTATTGTTGTACATGACTTTTAATCCCATACTCACATATATACATGGATATTGACCTCAAACCCGCTTACATCGGGATGTGTGCATAAGTCCAAATATTTTTGGATTTTTCCTTGATGTGTGTCTGAACCACTTGACTCTTGGCATTCCATATGCCTCGCAACCGCTCAGATTTGACCCTCCATTACCCCTTTGGAGCGCTATATAAGTAACCCCTCGGATACATTAGAGAAAGAGGAATTGAAGAGCAAGGGAACTATAGTCCATTGCTGTCGTTACTTGCATATACTTGAGTCTACACCCCTTTGTCCCTTTGGAGCACTTTGTGTTCTTCCCAAGATTTCCTTTGCTTGTGAGATTTCTATTGAGAGATGGAGGATTGAGATGGTGTAGGCCTAGGTGGAGGACTCAATTTCTCTGGTTCATAGATGTGCTGACAGAGGTTGTCACTTGTGTAATCTCTGATTTGATTAATAGAAATATCTTTTCTTATCCAATGATGTGCATTTAAATGATATTAAATCTATGGATGTGTTCAATTTCTTATACATTATTGATTATAAATGCTAGAGTATATCTAACACCATATTATATAGCATGGTTGTCTTTTTTACTCTTGTTGAGAGTGAATTGCTAAAGCAAGTGTGATTGGAAAATGCTCAATGGGGATCTGCTTCAATCATCTGGAATAAGGTATTATTTGAGATCCTTTAGTTTTATATGTTTTGTTTCTCTCGTTGTTGTGGTACACCCCAATACATAGGAAGTTTCTCTCCATAACAAAATCAACGACCATATGGTATTTCACATAAGGTAGGATCCACCAAGGTTGTCCCTTCATAATCAACCAGCTCATAAGCACCTTTTTCTAGGACACGTTTAACCACATAAGTACCATGCCACATGGGATTAAACTTTCATGCCCCCAATGGTTCCTTAGCTTGATCCCACAAAAGGACAAAGTCACCTTCACTAAACCTCCTCGGACGGATAGACTTATCATATTGGACCTTAACGTGATTCTTGTTGACCTCTATAGCCACTAAGGCATATCAACGCTGCTCATCAAGCTTCTCTAAGTGGACCAAATTCTCTTCCAATGGGGAAGTGTCTGGTAAAAGCTCCACAGCTAGCTTCAGAGAAGCAATGAGTAATACTAACTCCACCCCATGCACAAGTTTATGGATATAAAAACTGGTGGTAGTCTTAACCGTGGTTCTATAGTCCTACAAAGTAGGATACATCATGATATGCCAATTATTCTTGCTTTGTGTGATGGTTCACTAGAGAATGGACTTAAGTGACTTGTTCACTACTTCAACTTGTCCATTCGCTTGCTGGTAATAAGAAGAGGAGTTCTCTTGCTTGTATCCAAACTTGGAAGCTAACTCTTCCATCATTTATTTCTGAAAATGTCTGCCATGGTCAGTGACAAGATCTCTTGGAATTCCAAACCGGGTGATAATCCAGTTGAAAATGAAATGTGCACCTGTCTCACCATCAAATTTAACTGTGGGCACATCCTCTTCCCATTTTGTGAAGTATTCAACAACCACAATAATATGATGGTGCTCCTCAGCCAAGGCTAGGTTGCAATCAATAAAATCAAGCCCCCACTTGGTGAAGGGACCGACGATGATAATAGGATGCAATGGGGCCGGATGCAAGTGCATATTACGTTCAAACAACTAGTAAGAGTGGAACTTCTTGACCACATTAACGCAATCCTTAAAGACCAACGGCCAAAAATAGCCATCTCTCAATATTTTCTAGGCTCTAGAAAGCCTAGATAAATGACCACCACACTCCCCTCCATGGTAATAATTAAGCATGAACTCGGCCTCATGATGGGTTAAACAACAATGTAAGATAGAATCCACCCCACAACGGTACAAAGTGTTGTCGACTATGAGGTAGTTCTTCGCTATGTGACGTAATCATCGTCGCTCATCTTGTGAGAGGTGAGTAGGGACCTTCAATGTTTGCAAATACACGATAATATCCTTGTACCAAGGGTCCATAGTATAGATGAGGAATATATGCTCATAAAAAAAAGAATACTCATAAACCTCCTCTTCCTCCAAATTTGGGAAATATGATATGAGCTCAGCAAATATTAATGATTTCTTCAATTTCGCTAAAATGAACTCGAAATCAAAGTCTTGCAAAATTACAATCCATTTATTATATTTTCCCCCAATCATTCGTCTAGTGAGGACAAACTGAAATGGATTGATGTGAGCTATGACCAAAGTTTGGCAAAGGAGAATGTAATGTCTCAAGCGCTAAACCGCATGAACTGTGGCTAAGGCTAGCTTCTCCCCATGGGAATAGTGAAGTTCTACTTCAATAAGGTTTCGGCTCAAATAATATATGACATGCTAATGGAGCTCCTCATCCTGTTGAACCATTACCATACCAATTGTCTCCTGAGATGCGGCCACATAAATCAATAAATCATGGCTATAGTTTGGTGGAATAAGTATGGGGGCTGTTGTTAATTCTTTCTTAAGAGCATCAAAAGGATCCTGGGCTAGCTCATCCTAGTAAAAAGGGGTGTCTTTCTTCAATAGATGCATGAATCCTTTAGTTAAGTTGGAAAAATTGACGATGAGCCTTTGCAAGAATTTTTCCATACCTTGTAAACATTGAAGGTGTCGAATGTTATGTGGGGGAGACAATTGAAGTATTTCCTCAAGCTTAAAGGGGTCGACTCTAACACCCTCCTTGGACATGATGAATGCTAGTAAATGACCATCTGTCATGCAAAAGATGCACTTATGAGGGTTTAAATGAACTTGATAATGACATCATCTTTTGATCACTTATCGCAAATGATAAGGACAACAAACTCTCAAATGAGAGTGAACATTGAGATCATACAAATATACTTCGATAATTGTTTTAAGATTGTGAAAAGTTAAGGTCATGGCCCACTGAAACGTAGCTCCGGTGTTTTTAAGTCTGAAGGGAATCTTCTGATATACAAAAGTTCCCCAAGGACAAATAAATGTAGTCTTGTGTTGATCCTCAGGATTAATTTGTATCTGATTATATCCAAAAAATGCATCCATAAAAGAAAATACCTCACTTCCCGCACACTCATCCAAAATTTGATCAATAAATGGTGTAGGTAATTTATCTTTAGGACAGGCTTGATTTAAGTCATGGAAATTAGTGCATATTCAGATTTCTCCCTGCTTCTTATCCACAGGAATGTGATTTGAAACCCACTCCATCAAGGGAACGGGATGGATAAAACCAGCTTTGAAAAGTTTCTCTATCTCAGCTTTAATGGTGGGTGCTTTTGTAGGATTCATGGCACACAAACGTTGTCGAACTGGTTTTGCATACAGATAGGTCTTGATTTTGTGTTTCACAATACAAGGGTCTTTACGTAGAATTTATTCGTATGACGAAGTGAAAATATCATGTAACTCCTTAAACAGCTTGGTATACTCTTTAATCTCATCGGGGGAACAACTCGCCCTAGTGTAGACCTTCTCAATCTTACCAGGATCATGAGAAATATTGATAGGAATCATTGGTGACAAGCTAGCCACATTCCCTTCAACCATCTAACCATGAGAGCTTAATGGGACCACAGGGATATCAATTTTCTCACTAAGAATCTCCCTAAAGTCATCACACTCTAAACGATCAAGTTTAGGAAGGAAATACGATCTATGGTGCAACTCTTTCCAAGGTTGTTCAATCCTAGACATGGCCTCAAGAATAGATTCATCTGACAAAAAAACATCATCAAGGTAGTCATGAGAGTGAGATTACTCTATTGCCCTTGTAGGTAGTATAGAAGGTTCCTCCTCCTCCGTCTACCAAGAGGAAGGGATAGGCTCTACAACATGATTAATATTCACTTGATACGCCACCATTGTTGCAGGTAATGGAACATCCGTCTCAACAAGAACACTCGAAGTACTTGGTGAAGGAAGAATCCAAGGATCTTCCATATGAGTTGTGTGAAAAGATATGGAATTTGACAATGATGAATCCCAACTAGGACTAGACCCAAACATAAGAATGAGCGCATGAAAACTAAAGGTTCCCATGAGAGAAGGATACATACCCACACCCACATTATCAGTTGTCAGCTGAGAATGATTGATAATTAGGATAGAGGCTCCTGATGATGCATTAACACTCAAATTATGGAATAAATTTTGTTCAATAGTAAGGATATTCACATTAAATGAAAATAAAACCACTCAAAATAGAGAAGAATCTACAACTTGCATATTGTACATCCAATTCCTACCCAGCAAAATATTGTAGTCAAGGAGCACATCAACCACTTCTACCTCAATCGTGATAGTATTCCATCCCAATTGGACCTCCAGAGAAGGAAGTATACCATGCGGCCAAAATGAGCTACCATCAAAATGTTGGCAGATTGAGATAACATGGGAGAACCTAAGCCCTTCCAACAAGACAAAGACATCACGGAAGAGGCAACACCTTCATCAATGACAGTATGCATGACAGTGTTGTTGAGACACTCTACAAGAATCAAAAGAGACACATAGTGAGGAAAGCGAGGTTGTACTCCCATGGTTTCAAATTTGATAATGGAAGAAGAGCTCTCATCACTAATCCTAGGCATAGACAACAAGGCCTTTCTCTGTGGAGGACATTAGAGGAAATTTCAACTCAAAATGGGCCTCCTAAAATGAACTAATAAAATAATAGTTAAAATAATAAAATAATATTTATTAATTTTGGAGGAAGAAAAGAAAAAAACTACTTTTTTGTTTGTATTTTTGACATATCTCCCTGTGTTTTTACTCAAATTTCGATCGGGAGAGCTCGTTGGATGCGGATTTAAATTCCGCATCCAACGAGTACCCACTTGGCATACTTTTGATGGACCCCTCTACCCCAAAAACAAGAAATACCTGAAAAAATGGAATGATGTCGATCGGGAGAGCTCGTTGGATGCGGAATTAAATTCCGCATCCAACGAGTACCCACTTGGCATACTTTTGATGGACCCCGCTACCCCAAAAACAAGAAATACCTGAAAAAATGGAATGATGACGGCATACTTTTGACGGACCCCGCTACCCCAAAAACAAGAAATACCTGAAAAAATGGAATGATGACATCATCATTCCATTTTTTCAGGTATTTCTTGTTTTTGGGGTAGCGGGGTCCGTCAAAAGTATGCCGTCATCATTCCATTTTTTAGGTATTTCTTGTTTTTGGGGTAGCGGGGTCCGTCAAAAGTATGCCGAGTGGGTACTCGTTGGATGCGGAATTTAATTCCGCATCCAACGAGCTCTCCCGATCAAAATTTGAGTAAAAACACAGGGAGATATGTCAAAAATACAAACAAAAAAAGTAGTTTTTTTTATGATACCTATCCCCAAATTTATATTAAAAAAGTGTTTAAGACCTATACGGTATTTCAAATTTAAATAAATTTCATTGGCTAACACATGATGACATGGAATTTGAATAAAAGTTAAAAGGCCCATTTTGAGTTGAAATTTCCTCTAATGCAAGTCTAAAGCACTTCTAATGTGGACATCACACAAGGGATCTGGCCCAAATCCTTGACAACTGAATAGTTCTGGGTGTCTCAAGCATTAGGATTATGCCCTGAACGCTTCAAGACTCCCTTAGGAATGTGATACAAAGCTTCAGGTTTATCCATAGGATTTTTAATTCTCAAAGGGCTCTCGGGCAGGGGAGGTTCTTTCCCAAGGTCTAGTTGTGACGAACCATAATCTTTCACACGTGTCACATATTTGGAATATTTCACCATGTTGATACAATATTGACTAGAAGTGACCTCCGGTGGGTTTTGAGTTCCACGAGATGCACAACCAAGATAAATGGTCCTCGAGTTCATATTTTGATTATTAGGTAAAGGATTAGTAAACATAGCTAGGCCCTGTGCTATGCACTTCGAGGCATCCTCCATATGAGGGCACAAGTGAGTGAGGTGATCGTCCTTACATAACTTACAAGGAAACTTCACCTTACATTTAGGCTGCTTGTCCCCCTCAACAATATTCGTGTTCTTGTCATTATTATTACAATTTTAATTTTTATTGCCAGCCTTACAATTATTTTTTTCTTTCTTTTTATTGCTTCTAGGCTGTTGGTTTCCTTTTAGGTTTGACATTTGCACAGAGAGTACACTCACTGATTGGTTAGGTTGAGATGAAGCTGTAGCTTGTCCCGACGCAGGCTGGTTAATCGATAACTGTTTCACTTGTTTCATAATCAAGTCCACAGGTTCGGTACTTGTGGAGCCAACAATACCATTGGCATGTGGCCCATGTTTAATCTAGGGGTTGAAATTGGATCTTGGGGCATGCAAGGTAATCTCATACAAGAGTCTGGAATGAGCATAGAGAAAATCCAATTATTGAGCCCTAAATATAGCTTGGTCCTCATTTTGAACTCTAGATGTAGAAACATTGTTCAGGATGTAAGGTAATAATGACTTGAGGAACCACTCTAGAAGAAACTATGGTGGTATTAAGGATTTAAATAATGGTTTTCGTCTATGCCACTCTTGAATATGATACAAAATATGCATGGCTTTCTCTTGCCGGAATGTCAACAAGAGTTTGGTACCGATGTCGTAACATTCGGGTAGCTGGAAATGATTAAGAAAAGTCATGGCAAGATCATCAAACATAGCATAAATCCCCCCCGTTAACTCTATATACCATTTCACCGTAGGACCCATGAGGGTTCGTTGAAATAGCCTCAAACAGATGGAATTGTCGTGTAAGGAATTGGAAGAGCACCAAAGGTAGAAGGTGGTGACATGCTCACTGGGATCTTCACCAACGTTGTGTTCGAACTTGGGAATGTTCAAAGGAATCTTGGTAGGGACTACCGGCTAGGCCGGATTATGAGACACATGATCATTCATTAATATTGACAAATCAGATAAGTTCAAGATCGCAAGGAAAGGGATCCTAGGTTCAGCCAATTGATGCCATGCTCCTTGATAGGACTGGTTTCGATAGGATAGATTGCTATAAATACCATGGCCTTGGCTAGTGGGATAATAAACTCCTCCCATTTGACCCATGAAGAGCTACATGGAAGCATTATAATGTAGAGTACCCTAACTCTAAGGTGCTACAAATCCATAATTAGCAGAGTAAGCGGGTTGTTGATACATGTACCCATATGATTGATGGTGTTTCCCATAATACGATCCATATGAAGCTATATGTGAAGCTCCATAGTTTGAACCATAAGGTGGTACATGAGATGGTCCATGTGAAGGTACATGTCCTGTTGACACGGAAGGAGGCACATGGACTTGCGATACTACAGTGTGAACCGGATTAGAATAGACATGACTAGTAGAGGTATTACGACCAGAAGGCCCACGCGAACTAGGGGGAATGTAGCAAGGATTTCTCCTTGCTATAGGGGCAGGAATGGCTACCTTCTGTCTATAGGATGGAAGGATAGGATCCTGTGTGGAAATGTAGAAAAGAAAAGCGGGAATGAAACTAGACAGAAATAAAAAGCAAAGATGGAGACCCCTCTGCACACAAGGTTATGGGTTAAAGACCTCCGAGACCTTGCATACAACAATGGAGACCTACAAGAACATATTAGGCCATGAAACCTAAAAACAAAAACGTTTTAGAAAAAAATGAAATAAACACAACAAAACAGAAAATATACCTTTCTTTGGTGGAAATGGGCCACCATGCCCTAGCTTGGAGAAGCACCTCTCTTGGCAATGGGGGAGCTATGGCTCAAAGGGAAGATGGATGAGAGGGAGTGTGGAGGGCTTGAGAGGAAAATATTCTCAAGGCATCCACTCGGGTACCATAACAGTATGCAAGGGAGGAGTTTTTTTAGAGTGACCCCCCACCCTCTTTTTATAGCTTTTTTGGGGTTTTAAGCCCTTGGTCTGGGCTTTAGCCCCTTTTTTGGACTTTTAGCCCCTTTCACCCTAATTTTAGCTCCTTTTATGGTTTTAGCCCCTTTTGGGGGGCTTTAGCTCCTAGGAGAGTATTTTGGGCTCCTTTTTGGGGTTTTTAAGCCCTTTTCTTCATCCTTTAGCTATTTTGAGCGTGTGGGGGTATAATGGAGGGTCATGATATGGTGTCCTTAGGTGGTGTAGGCCATGGAGAGCTGAGTGGGATATTTTTGGGTTAACAAATTCCCCCCTGATGTGTGAGGGCAGGAGCTCAACGTATGGCCGATGGACATCATAGGATTTGCTACGGTGAGGTGGTGCTTCTGGGGCTATGGCATGGTGCCTTTTGGTTTTTGTATTAATATGGTTCCCATCAATGGGTGAGATACAAATAATGTGTGACATGTATATGGACGAGGTGGGTATCCCCATGCTCGTGACAATGTCAAAATAATAATTTGATCTATGCTCTAAAATACAAGAGTCGATCATAGACATCTAATGTTACAATAATTGTTGCCTCCATGTGAGGCTGAATACAATGTTAATCTGGTACATTGGACCCATGGAATGCTATATCTTCATGACTAACGGTCTTCTAGTTTTCGTACATAGCTTTGTGGACTCACTGATTGAGAGTCAGAGTCTCTGTGGTACAAGTATGCTGCATGAATCATAAAGGTATATCGAAGCACTGCTGGGGTGTTAGCTGGAATATTTCACCTCCTGCGGACAGCAAGTTGTTCCACTATTCTGAATGGTCCAGATCCAAAACAAATAGAGGACAGAGTTTGAAGAATCTCCCTAGACGCTATAGATATCTAGAATACAAGGATTTGACAGTTCACCTGTGTACCTACAAAAAAACTCAACATGAAACGAATCAAAGCAACCAGAATATGATCTACTAATCTATGCTAGTGACTAAGGAATCTAGCAACATATATATGTGAAATCACAACAACAACATCATATGTGGGATAGAAATCAACTTGCATTAGAAATATGAATAATTTTACAACTAAGCCTTAGTGTTGACATGCATCTCCATGAAACCAGCTCTTCATCCCCAAAAGCTCTTACTCTAGCTCTCTGTGCTCTCTCCAAATGATCCTAGGCCAAGAATCAATCCAACAACATAACAATACCTTCAAAATGTTCTCTCCTCAACCATGGATATGAGCTCATATTTATAGGGCTTTAATGGATAGAGATGATTGAGAAATTAATGGGTGAGGTGGTCTCTAAGATCCTAGGATGAGGGATCTCGAGCTCAACCAACCCACAATAGTAGGGATAAGGTAGTGCACAAGGCTTATCATCTAGAAGCCTTGAGAAACTTCTCTTTTTCCCTTTTTACCTAGGGTACCGTGCTTCTCCTTCTATGATAGAGCGGTTCTGATAATAACCGCCTACGGACTAAGGGAAATGGGCGGTAGCACCGCTTGTGGACAATCGATGAAAGGCGGTGTCAGCAGGGGTACCACTCCTGGATAAAGGGGCATGTGCAGTGTTTGGAATTTGTATGAAAGATTGATAAAAGACCATTTAGTTTCCACTCCAGAAGCTGGGATTCAGGGTAAGTAAGTATGTCAAATGTCTTATCACATGATGGTGATAGGATTTTGGTATAACAGGATGCCCCCCAAAGCATGAGTCTTAGAGTGATACGATAAATGGGAGCTTTGAGAACAAGTCATTGCCAGGAGATGAAAATGTTGGGTCGATCAAAGTATGCAGTCAAGTAGGCATCTATAGTACATCAGTATGTTGACTCATAGACACAAGTAACCAAACTCGTAGCTGCAGACCAATACAAGGCAGATCCATGAGTGGAATAAACAAGCATGGCTACTAGAATACAGTGTAGATCCATGTGATAGAGGAGTCAAAGTTGGACATAGCTAGTAGACATACAACATAGATCTATGTCATACAGATGCAAATTTGAGCATAGCCATGACCATACAAATGTGGATCCATGCTAGATATACAAAAATCCATCGCAACCTGGGGAAAAAGTAATGAGCACTTTTAAACAAATGCCTAGGGTCTTCATCTTGTCTTCCACAAAGTACGATTCTATCCATGTGATTACAATGATCTGAAGTTGAACATGGTAGAAACCACTTGATTATCGACCAATGATGTGAACCATTAACAAGTGCGAGG
The DNA here is from genome assembly GCA_001517045.1 of Pseudotsuga menziesii. Lineage (NCBI taxonomy): Eukaryota > Viridiplantae > Streptophyta > Pinopsida > Pinales > Pinaceae > Pseudotsuga > Pseudotsuga menziesii. The sequence goes on along the minus strand of LPNX010005043.1, from coordinate 797,022 downwards.
GAGATCACCATTAATGTCAATGATTCCCAAGGTACCCTAGTATAGTCTACTGAGTGCAAATAGATGTCCTGATGTCGAACACCCATTCGATTCTATCGATCAAAGGTCAATGATGTGAGCCTATGTTGAGAGCAAGAGAATCTGTCATTAAGGCATACAGATCTCAAGGTACTAAATATTGTTTCTAATACTATTTCCTAGATGATGAACTGATGTCGACAGGAAATAGTCTCGTCGAAGGAGGGCCATGATGAGTCCCACATTGATGACATGAAACTCGGAACATAGTTCTGGAATGATGTGAATGTAGTAACCATATGACTGACTCAAAGATACTGACACAAAGACTGTGTAGACTGCAGAGGTAAAAATTCTTCAGATCCCCTTTGGAAATCGGGCGGCAAGACAAAATGACTTGGCAACATGACTAGATAGGACAGATACACAATGCGACAGTGGACAATGCATTCTTTTGAAAGACTCAAAGGATTGGCATGACTCATGAAAGTGGATCATCATGGAGATCAGCTGAATACCCAATTGACTGACATGATTGTGCAAACAAGTGCCATGTTCAAAGGTAACAACAAACGACTGCCATTATTTTCAAAATGATTCCCTTCCCATTTTCCCCATCATGATCGATGAGTGCCTCTTTTCAGTTTTACGAGTTCAAAGAGGGTAACAAACACTCGATATAGCTTGTCAGAAGAAAATTCTAGTCTCATATGTTTTACAAACCTGAGAGATGAGGGGTCCATTCCCAAAATGAGTCTCTCAATGTTTAATTTAACGAGTCCACTAAAAGAAAACTTAGTATCGTTCATGTTTAGAGAGTCTGAATGAACACAGCAGAAAACTCCATGGGGGTCCTTTTTTGTATGATTTAGTCTCTAAGGCCCAAAAAAACGTAAAATCATACCTTAGAGAACTCTTCCAGTCATGATTGGCTGGAGTGTTCCTTTCTTGTAAATATTCCTATCTAAACCGAGAAAGAGATAACCTACCATCGGACAGACGACTCTTCAAATACTTTAATGAGCGTGAAGAAGACAAGATCGCTTGACAATCTTTTCATATTTAGGGAGCCTGAACAGGGTTTAAAGAGAACTCCATGAGGTTCTTTTACGCAACGTAATGTTTTACGAGCCTGAAAAGAATTAGAAATGGACTCGACAACTTTTTCATTTTTAAGGAGCCTGAAAAAGAGGTGAAAAGAGAACTTCATGATGCTTCTTTACACAATATCGTATTTTACGAGCCTGGAAAGAAAATGAACTAGACATAGAACTTTGATACTAGATTTTAACGAGCATGAAAAAGTGTCATAATAAATGCTCGATCACCTTTTCCATTTTTTGAAAGTACGAAAAATCCATAAGCAAACTTTCCAAAGATTTTTACTAAAGTCAACCTCCAGACGACTCATAAACAAGTGTTAAATGAATTCAAAATCAACATTAAGGGATTATGAAAAATAGATTTCGACTAGAACATGATGTAACATCAAAACTATAGTAAGTCAGACCCAAAAAATGTCTATATAAGGAAAGTAAATAGTAAAAAATCAAACATTTCACTATTTACCTCTAGCAGAGAGCACTTGGAGCATTTTCTAGCCAGATCTTCCACAATTGATACCGGGAGTTTCCACTGTCTGTTTTCAGTCTCGTCAGTTGCAGGTAACAGCTAAGACCCTTGTCTTTCATTTAATAGCTTCTATTTTGGGATTTGGTGGGGTTTTGGGCCTATTTGGAAATCCCTAAAATCCAATATGCGGGCATCACGGCTACCTCTTATGGGATACGCGGTACCACCCAAGAACCGTGCCAAGAATAGGGTGGACAAACAGTGCCACTGCCTATCTCCAAGGATGATATTAATGCATACCATTGTTGTTTTTGGTAGGTCAAGGTGTCCAAACTATGGTTATATGGAAGGAAAGAACACATGATGATGAGGATGCTACTGCTAAAAGGAATGCGGTTTGCATTACCGCACTCCGGGACTGTGGGCTCTTAAATTTCTTTCGAACACCAAGCATGGTGTCCCATGAGAGATTACTGGAACACATACTAAGAATGTGGAATCTAGAATAGTAGTATTTTGAGGTGGGGGCACACATACTTACAATGGAGGTAGAGGATATCTACTTCTTGACTGGCCTATTGAGACGAGGTGCCCCCATATCAGTGACAGGTCCCTGTGGTGGGGACATTACCACTAGAGAGCTCATATATCGACACTGTGTACCAGGTACAGGTACATCGAGGAAGAAAGTACCCATTAGGGTAGTGACAGACAGGGCTCTATGAATTGTCCTGTTCACCATATAGAGGGTGGCAGGGAGTCAGGGTGTGCATCAATCTTCCAGGGCACATATGTTGTACACCCTAGAGGCTATGGCACCTACGGTGTTCAACTGGGTAGAAGCATTGCTTCCAATCTTCAAGGATCAGCTGACTAAATGTCGGCAGGGAGAGCTAAAGCAGTTTGGCTTTGGTTCCATCTTAGCTTGCTTATTCTTTGAGCGGGTCCCAGAGATGAGGCCCTAGGTGACTTTTTGGAGTCTGAGAGAATGGGACCCTCGTATGCTAAGGTGAGTCCAGGTCATGGCTCGCACAGGAGTGGGTAGGGGCAGAGCTAAGTTCAGTGATGCGTTCTTCAGATGGCTATGGGATCAAATGCTGATGGTCGAGGACTATCCCTATGCATGCATAGATTTTATAGGTGATCCTGACCTACCACTCCCACCTGGAGGGAAGTGGGGTGACATTGGTAAGAAGAAAAAAACCCTAACAATGGAAAATATTTTTATGCTTTTTATGTTTTGTATTTTTTTATGACAAGTGACAAAACCTGTTTGTCTTCATGAAGATGTTGAAGCAGCGAGGCTTGGAGGAGAATTTCCATTAGACTGGTGAGACGGAGCTCACTTCATGCCATTGGGTGATGATATCACTGGGGAGCTAGAGGAGAACCTAGAGAGGTTGACTCTGGACATTCCATATGTTAATATAGATGACCTCTCAACTATATATCAGAGATCTACGGTAGGAGTACCAGGTCGATTCAGCAGGCTACTACATAGGGTGGTGTTGAGGCCTGGAAAATCGCAGGCGGCAACAGTAAAGGATTCTCCCCAATCAGTGTTCCCAACTAGCCCGCTGACTGTTTGGTATAGGGAATCCGTTCGGTTTGTGGTCCGGCTACCATAGGTCAAAGTAATAACGAGGGTTTACCGGTTGCGGCCCGATCCAC
>LPNX010005043.1:733315-791363 GCA_001517045.1 Pseudotsuga menziesii | reverse complement strand
TCTTCTTCGTGAAAAGGAAATGACCAATTCCATCTATATACACCTGTCTGACAGCTTCCTTGTGTACGATATAATCTGTTGCGTACTTGGGCAACAGGAAATGGGGCTTTGAACCACCAAACATCCTTAGATACATCCCGTTATGTGTCAGGAAATAGTCACCAAATTCTTCTATGACCTGCATGGCCTCTTCAGACATGCAGTCACATTCTTTCTGGAAGACAAGAGTGTGTAGAGGCATGATGAAATGTTCACAAATTTCTCGGTAGTGGCTATGGTATTGATGAGCCCCCAGTAGCTTGAAGGCTACATATACGGGCACTCTGTCTCTGTCCCAAACACATTTGAGCCCCGGGAAGGGCTGGTGACACATTATACAGTCAATCAAGATCGAGCTCATGTAGAACTCAGACTTTCTCTGTTGTACTCCTCCCTTTGCTACAGCTATACAGGAAGACAGACTACTGGATACCAGGCCGGACCAGTTGAATATGGTCCCTTCGGTGGCCACATAGAACATCAGGGGAATCCATTAAAATTTGAATAATTTACCATTTGCCCTCCCGAAGATCCGGTTCAACATTAGAGCTATGAATCTGTACGGGGTTCTAAGGGTGGCTGTATCATAATCTTCGGTAACTCTATGTCTAAAGAGTTTCCCTGGCAATAGCATTTTCCTCATGGTGTCTATCAGATCCATCCTGAGACTGTCCAACCACTCATTGGACAAGAAAACTTGAGGCTCAGGCAAGTGGTAGGCTAAGGACACATACCCAGGGCTAAAGGAAGCGTAGCCCTGACCTCCAACATTGCAGATCAGCATTGAACCATGGTTTGTGTGCGGAAGGATCCACCTCATCAGTTCAGCACAAGGAAACATCTCGGGCCTAGTGGCAACCTTAATGATTGCAGACTTCTCTATGTTTGCGTAGATATGTTCCTCCTCCAGGCCCGTATCTGGAAATTCCCTATGGGAAATCATTCTGTGTATGTCTCCCCATTTATACTCAGGGTCCACCCCTGTGACACACTGTGTATCTTCATATATGTATTCAGTAGGTATATCGGCTTCTATGGCCGTTTGCTCTTCTACCATAGGTGCTTTCTTTTTCTGTCTTTTGGACATCTTGAAATCTTCCTGCAATGCAAAACATCATGATATGAAGCCATTCAGATTTTGAAAATGTTAAGAAGTAGTTTATTCTTTCTCCATTTGTATATGTGGCTACAATGGTATCAGTCATAGGTTCTTTATATTGCAGAATTTGACCTAGTTATGCAATCTGTTGAGCTTATGCTATCATCTTATATCAGTGTAACACATATATGCATAACCAACCTACATTATGATTATTTTGAACTAGCAGCACACAACTCAACCAATCTCTGCAATATAACTAACCATAAATGCTACAGGATATACTTCATCAAATGGTCTGCCATCGAGACTAATCAATATATTAATTTATAACAATGACATTAAGTAATGTAAATGCAAAACCAACACGATTATCCTGCAAACTTAAACCAGCCGTAGCAAGAAAAAGAATAGCACATCCTATGCCACTCGCGGCCATGACAATTACATTGGTGCGGTCATGAAATACGGGCACCCATGACAACCCTTCGCGCAGAGGACACCAATCAGAGCCATTGCTCATTATACCCATAAAGCTTCGAATCATGACCGCGGCACGGCCCTAGGGCTTCACGGTGGCCAACGATGGCGAATGCACAGTGCGAAGGCCAAGACTAGGGCTTGAGGAAAAGGAAATCAAACGGCCGGACCTCTATCATGGACAAACTGCGAAAAACCCCCCCCCAAACGTTTCAAAGTCCACATCACAACAAGAAATAACCAGGTGTAGGCGGCATAACGGCCGCCTGCACCTTGTCTTCCCCAATCGCTATGGATGAACCAAAACGCGGAGGTAGATGAAAACGCGGCTTTATAAAAGGGAAAAAACCCAATCCCTCCAACGGCAAAATCTATTCCCCCCCAATAAGATAAGACGCGGGCGCAACTGCTGGTGAGAACGGAACTACCAACCCTAGCCATGGGTAAAGAAGAACCCCGCTTACGAACAACGAAAAAAACAGGCCGTAAAATATTCATTATTTTCACCCTAAGTAACCCAGCCAAAACTTTGAAAAGAAGGGCTTAAGCTCCTACCTGGCAGGATTGCACGAATGAATAGGTGACAGCGATGGAGTCCTTGACCAACAGCTGGGCGCGGGTACCGGTACGAAGCTTCCACACAACTCGCTAGCTCGACAATGCGACAGCTCGAACGNACGAATGAATAGGTGACAGCGATGGAGTCCTTGACCAACAGCTGGACGCGGGTACCGGTACGAAGCTCCACACAACTCGCTAGCTCGACAATGCGACAGGTCGGACGCGATAAAACAATAAACAAAACAACCACGCGCCCCGTATATATAAAAAACTAGCACGTGCGACGAGTCAAATCAGTCGGGCCGGATAGGAAAGTCTCGGCGGGCGACTCAACCTATCTATGCCCGCAACGGCGGGACACCCTCTTCACTCCACCACCCGCATCGCCAAACATAGGGCATACGCTTTAAAACGGGGTCGGGCGGTAATGGGTTCGCTTATCAGGCGACCAGGAGTTTGACAATCCCCGCAACGGTGGATGCACCGGGGAAGTCAATATTCTCCACGGCGCCGATACACGTAGTCGGCCATCAACAGCATCTCCGGACTTCAAAGTGACCCGCAACGGCGGCGGGATTAGAGCTCATCTCCTCTCGATGCAGTATAAAAACACGCCCGCAACAGCAAGACAGCAACTAAGATTCCAGGAAGACCCGCAACGGCGGGGCGAAGAAAAACGACCAGGTTCCTGAAGCCACCCGCAACGGCGGGGCGAGAACCGAAATTCAGTTTCGCAAGCCACCCGCAATGGCGTAGCGGGAAACGAACATCTAGTTTCGAGAGCCACCCGCAACGGCGGGGCGGGAAAGAAAAATCACGAGTTGAAGAGGACCCGCAACGGCGGATAGTCCNGCGGGTGCATCGGGGAAACCAACATTCTCCATTGCGCCGACAAACGTAATCGGCCATAAACCGCATCTCTAGATCTTTCATTGGACCGCAACGGCGGCAAGGGTAGAGTTCGTCTCCCTCCGATGCGATATTAGGAACACACCCGCAACTGTTATATAAAAGTCTACCACTCGCAACGGCAAAACGACAACCAAGAATGGAGGCAGGCCCGCAACGGCGGGGTGGACAAACAACCGGGCTCCTGCAGCCACCCGCAACGGCGGGGCAAAGAACGAAAATGAAGTTTCGGAAGCCACCCGCAACGGCGGGGCAGAAAACGAAAATGAAGTTTCGGAAGCCACCCACAACGGCGGGGCAGAAAAGATAAAGATGAGCTGAAAAGGACCGGCAACGGCGGATCGGCCAAAGAAGAAACCTCCCGACCCAAGAAGATTTTGCAATGAACACTTTAAGGGTTATGCAAAAAAAACAAGTAGAAGCTCAATTCAAAATGAAAACATGAAAACGATGAGAAACCAGCTAAGTTAAAGCGCTCAAATTCCATGAAGGCACTTCGAAATCCATAAGTTGAACTCAAAAGGATGAAAACAAGAAAAGGACTGAACTAATCCAAAGCAAAGGAGGGTCCAAAATTTTTTCAGAAATTTGGGAAAACAGTTGCAGCTGCAACAATTGGCGACTACCTGGTGAACCCTAGATCNAATTCCATGAAGGCACTTCGAAATCCATAAGTTGAACTCAAAAGGATGAAAACAAGAAAAGGACTGAACTAATCCAAAGCAAAGGAGGGTCCAAAATTTTAGAAATTTGGGAAAACTGTTGCAGCTGCAACAGGTTCTATACAACATTCCATTTCTACTTATCTAGAATGAAACCTCTTTGCTGACATATTGGGATTAGTGCATAATCTCAATAATGTTATGGTAGAGATGGAAGGAATCTAGAAAGTTTTAGTGTGTATACAGGATATGTATGAATGTTGTATTGGCTAAAATAGTTGCATGATTATATATTTATGCATAAGAATTTGTCATTATGAATATGTCCTATGAAATGTTTCTAACCATGCAACTGATGTATTTGACTTATAGGAAAGATCGTCTACAACCAACTACAAGAAAAGAAGGATGAGACTTGTTCCAAAGAACAAGTGACGACAATTCAGTTAGAATATTCACTCTAATAAACATACATGAAGATGAACTTGAAGCTCCCAGGGTTAGAGACACCATAGCATAAGAAAGAGCTTCAGAAGAATATAAGAATAATGATATGACCTAAAGAGAGCAGTTGATCCACCTCGAGAGATGAATACCATCTTGGGAACAAGAGATAATTCAAGATGAAGAAAAGTATGACGGGACTTCCAACTAAAGTATGACACCTCAGATACACTCTAGTTATGTGGCACTGTTGAGTGACATCATTGATGCATACCCTTCCAACTATGAATAAGTAGCCAAGGAGTAATGGAAGAAGACTATGATCAAAGAGTACCAGTTGATCACAGGGAATGATGTATAGGGTGCAGTTCCGAGACCTGGAGGGAAGTTCGTAGTGTCTTCCATGTGGATCTACAAGATCAAGTATGAAGCAAATGATAACATCAAGCGATACAAAGAAAGGTTCATGGTTTCTCTCAAAAGAAGGCACCCGTGGATAAGCACATCCAATTACATGAGGAGCTTGAAGATCACCTAGAGTGATGAAGGTATTAACCTTTGCTACAAGTTTGAATATGGAAGCCTATAGAGGATGACAAGCTCACAGATGGGTGCAAGAGGAACTTTTCAACAAAGAGGATCTTGGTATCCAATGACCTGAGATGGATACATAGAAGATCAGTAGAAGAGGGTTCTACCTATCACTCCAGTAGAAAATGTTTTGATACATAGAATAAAAAATGTAGAGGGAGGATGATGCTCCAGTTCAGAGGGAGTTACTGTAGAAGATCTCCGAGTTCAACATGGTACAACATGATGGACAACTTACTGATGGACTAAGGATTTACCAAGAGGAAAAGTGGGTTCCAACCTTTACTTTAAGGTTTAATATGGAAGACTGGTATATGTCGATGACTTGACAGAAGAGGAAAAAATCATTGTAAATGCAAAGAGGAAGTGTTAGAAAGAGGACCTCAGGAAGATGTTTCAGTTTGGGATTGGGTATGATCTCATGGTTTAGAAGAAAAAAAACCACTGTTTCCCTCACTACAACTGAGGATGAGTACATTGCAGCATGATTCATCCTGTAACGAAGCAATATGGCAGGATTGTTTGATGCCGAGATAGATGCAACTAATATTTAGTGTGACAACCAGAGTTGCAGAGAACCCAATGTTTCATAAAGTGTGGGATATGGTGCAGAGAGGATTCATGAAGCTCAAGTATGTTCCTACAAAGGAACAAGTTGTGGATGTACAATAAAAGAATAATGAGCCCCAATGGTTTGGTCATTGTATAGAGAGCCTGGTTGTATCTTCATGGGTAGATCCCAATATGGTTGGTGACATCACCGAGGGTGGATCCCCATATGACTGGTCGTATCACTAAGGGTAGATCCCAACTTGGTTGGTGGCATCCTCACAAGGAATATCCCAAGAAGGTTGGTCGTATCTTCAAATAGGAATATCCCAATGAGTTGTGGTCCTGCATTCATTTGTGGACGTTATGGTCTTGCATTCATTTGCAAACATTGTGGTCTGGCATACATTTCCAGACGTTGTGGTCCTGCATTAATTTGCGGATGTTGTGGTATGGAATTCATTTGCAGACGTTGTGGTCCTGCATTAATTTGTGGACGTTGTGGTCTTACATTCCTTTATAGACGTTAAGGTTCTGCATTAATTTGCGGACGTTGTGGTCTGAAATTCATTTGCAGATGTTGTGGTATGGAATTCATTTGCAGATGTTGTGGTCCTGCATTCATTTGCGGGCATTGTGGTCCTACATTCATTTTCATACATTGTGGTTTCGCATTCATTTGCAGACATTGTGGTCCTGCATTTATTTACGGACGACGAGATTCCAACATTTTTGATGCTATGGGTGATTTCGCATTAATATGCGATGTTGTGTTGTGTTTGTGTAACATTGCAGGTGATGCTCAAGATGGGGATACCTACGATGAGATGTGATGAGATGTGATACTCGTGATGATGCGATGAGATGTGACAAGATGTGATACTCATGATGATGCGATGAGATGTGACGAGATGTGATACTCATGATGATGCGATGAGATGTGACGAGATGTGATACTCATCATGATGCGATAAGATGCGATGTGACAAGATGTGATACTCATGATGATGTGATGAGATGTGATGAGATGTAATGAGATGTGATAATCGTGATAATGCGATGAGATGTGATGCGACGAGATGTGATACTCATGATGATGTGACAATATGTGATACTCGTGATGTTGTGATGAGATCTGATACTCATGATGATGCGATGGGATGTGATGCCACGAGATGTGATACTCGTGATGATGTGACAAGATGTGATACTCATGGTGATGGGATGAGATGTGGTGCGACGAGTTGTGATACTCGTGATGATGCGAAAAGATGTGATGCTCGTGATAATTATGATGATGCAATGATATGCGATGTTTGTTATGATATGTCAAGATACGATGATTGTATGAATTTGTTCAAGATGTGATGCTCCATGATGGTGATATTCCACGGATAATGATAATGTTGATATAGTTGTGAAAAATTCCTATGGCGTATAAAATTTACCAGTCAGATGTATAGATGTATTATTCTTTTATAGAATACCTTCCTTGTTAAGAGGGAGTGTTAAAGAAATATAACTGCGGAAGATATTCTATTTTGTATTATCATTGTTACTGCACCTTCCAAATATGTTGTTCCTTCGATTAGGGATGTCATTGATGTAATTGGTCATGTAAATTCTTTAGGTAAAACCTCTTTTGTAAGTCAAGTCATTAGTACCCACAAAAGTATTATTAAAATGTATTTTTGAATCTTCCAAGGTAATTCAGTCGTGGCAGCAAGGAGAAGTTGGCCTAGTTGGGTTATTAGGCCTCTTATATGATCAATGTAAATAAGAGAGGTGGCTCCCTCATTTGGACAAGAAGAAAACTAAAGCAGTTGTGCTAGAGAGAGGAGTAGTCCATTTGGGAGAGAGGAAGAAGTCTAGTATTATTCTTGCGGTCTTATAAGTCTTATTCTTTGGGTCTTACACTGTACTTGGTTGAAGTCTATATCGAGGATGTTTTGATGGGTTTTCTCACCCATGAGCGTTTCTCGAGATAAATCTATGTGTTATTTTGTGTGGTTGTGCTTGTCTTTCTTTCAATGTTCCTTTTGTATATGGTTATGATGTTAAATGTTCTTATATATTGTATAACCATTGAAATCTTAACATTAGCATCATTTCTATGGGAGGGGGTACTATGCCCTTCTCTTTGAGAACAAGGAAAATCGAGATATGATATTTTGAAATGGGACCAAGAGGTATGTATCTAAATAGCTAGAGTATGTATTTTGACCCTAAATGTGATATCCCCTAGGTTGTCCCTGTTTGGGTAAAGCTACCCGATCTCCCCATACATTGTTGATCTAAAAAAGTTTTGGCAACTATATGAAATTCCCTAGGGTGATATAAAAAAAAATATAAGCCCAAACCCCCAATGTTTTTCAGGTGCTTGGATCTGCATGGAGGTTGATCTAGATAGAGGGATACTGAAGATCATTAATCTCACTATGGATAGTTGGACTCGTGCTCAAAATGTAGAATACAACTAGCTTCCTTCCAAATTCAAAACATGTAATTATTATAGACATTTTGCAAAAGACTATCCAAATAAAATGGAGAAATAAATGAAGAAAGAGCAAGGACACGGTTGGTACTAGGTATCGAATAAAGGAAAACACGCCCTACAAACTTCAACACCAACCAACTCAAGAGAGTAGGAACCCGAATCAAGAGGGAGGGAACTCGACTCAAATGTCCAAATACCGCAAACAGTGTTGGAGGAGATAGGTGTTTAAGGTTACACCTCAATACTACCCTCGAAGTCGATACAAGAAATCAATTCACATCTAAAAGGAGAACTACGAATCCAATGTAGTCATGACCATAAAACAATTAAAGAAGAGTGAGAATGAATCCTTAGAATATACAGAAGACAGACCCACACACAAGAAAGTAGGGAGAAGGACTCACAAGCAAGTCAGAGAGAAGCAGCTAGGAAAGCATGCTTCCTTAGATAAACACATAGAGGTAACCACATCCAGTCAAAACACAAGGGGGGGATATGAGGATGGAGGTAAATCAAGAAACTCTTTCAAGAAATAATGTATATAGTCTCTTGGAATTGCAAATATCTAGGAGGAAAACAAAAATAGAAGCAGTAAAAAACATGGTATACAAGGAAATATTCTCCCTTATTTTTCCCTAGGAGACTAAAATGGAGGTAGGAAACACTTGCGATCTCCTCCAAAAAGTGTGGAAACATGGAACATAAATTGTAGTAAGTCACAATAGGAACCTCAGGAGGATTGGCGATGTACTAGGATGTAAGGAAGTATAAGCTCTATCACAGGGATGAAAATAACAGTTGGATTTTGGCATAGTTGGAATACCTAACAACCTAAGAGACAATTAAAATATGCAACATTTATGGTCCAGTACAATATGGTAGCAAACATGAAATTTGGTAGTCTCTAAAATCCCTTAAGGAATATCTCTGCACTATTGTGGTAGGAGACTCCAATACCATGATCTCACACAAAGAAAGAAGAGGAGGAAGTCTAGTACGAGATCCCTATGGATAAATTATGGAAGACTTAATAGGAGACTTCGACTTGGTAGACCTAGCACCAAAACGAGGAACCTACACTTGGAAAAATAAAAGAATTGGGCTTGGCCACATTGCACAGACTAGACAGATTTATGCTTCATAGCTCCCTTATTCAAAAAGGGCATATGCTTCAAAAAACTATCCTACCTAACGTAGTTTCAGACCATAAACTAGTCATGCTCACTATAGATCATCTAGAGGATCAAGGAACTGTCCCTTTTTTTTTCAACCCCCTATGGATAAAACATGTATAGGCCCATATTCTCATTAAAAAAGTGCGGAGATCATACATTGAGGGCTCTCCCACCTTCATCTAGGAAAAAAAGCTTCAACATGTTAACATAGCTCTAAAAGACTTGGATAAAAGAAAGTATCATGTTGCTGACAAGAGAAGGGTTGAGATGCAGAATTGTTTAGGACAACTTCATAATGACATGGAGACAGAAGAAGTAACCCCCAAACTCCTCCAAAAATAGAAGTAATTAAATAGGAAATTGAATGAAGCCTATAGATAAGAAGAGGAGATTTGGAGACTCAAATCAGAGACCTTTGGCTAAAATATGGAGATAGAAACACATATTTATTCCATAATTAAGTGAAGCTCCATCTAAATACAAAAGTGATTCAAGAAATCCTAGACTCATAAAGGGAAAATGTCCTACGCACTACTACAATTCAGGAGGATGCTTATCAACATTACACTGGACCTGTATATTAAACAAGGCACGACAATTAGAAGAGCAAAGCATGAAACACTAGCTAACATCCAAAGCCTAATATTTGAAGGGGAAGATAAAATGCTTGATAAGCCTATAAGTGAAAAAGAAGTGCTATCATCTATTAGGTATATGTTATATTCTTTGCATGTGTGTGGGGGGGAGGTGCGCTTGTCAGCGGTCAACCCAAATTTTTTGGGTTGTTTTTGGCTATTTTTCGGTCGTTTCTCTAAAAATATGTAATTTAATCCTAGTTAATAGATTGGGGTCTATTAACTAATCTAGGTTAACATATTATATGTTTAAGAATACCTATATTTTGTATTGTGAAGGATTCATAATGATGATGAGAAAATAGGAGGGGTGGCTCCAAGGTTTGTTGGTTTTCCTGGTTAAGGGTTTCGAAGGAAAATCTATGTGTTTTATGTGTGAATGCTATGGTGTAATATCTATTTTTATTAACGAATAGGCATGCTTTACTTCTATACACAATTTTAAAACTTACATGTGGTATCAGAGCTCGATTATTAGCATCATGGGGACACCTTTGTTGTTAAGGGTTCGACGTGGTTGATAGATCTTAGATCTGTGATAAACTTGGGTTCAATGGGAGCTTTGTAGTGTTGATTTTTGCATTCAAAGAGAATGGTGAGAAACTAGAGAATCGAGATCGAGAAATTTAATAGCCATAAATTTGAGCTATGGAAGCTCAAAATGGAGGATCTTCTTGTAGATCGGGAACAATGGATTGTTGTGGATCCAGGTACAAAACCCACTGGAACGTCATAAGAAGATGGATAAATTAGAAACAAAGGCCAAGGAGTAAAATTAGATCGTGCTTATCAAAATCTGTGTTGTTGAACGTATCTAGTGAAGATAATGTGGCAAACCTTTGGGAGAAAGTATGGAGTTTGTATCAATCAAAATCCCTTGTGAACAAGTTGTTTCTGCAAAAGAAACGGTTTCATCTCAGAATGGATGAAAATGACATAATGACATAGCATATGAATGTTTACAATACTCTAGTAAGTTAGATAACCTATCTTGGCATTAAAATGGTAGAAGAAGATAAATGGATTACATTTTTGTTCCTTTCCAATTTCCCGGGACAACCTGATTGTTGCAATAGGTAGTGTTATTCAAGCGACCTTAAAATTTGATGGAATAGAATCATTCCTCATATCAAAAGAGATGAGGAAAAAAACCATCAATAATCATAACACAGATGCCTTATTTGTGAGAGGTCTCCCCCGGGAGACAAACAAGGGGGGAGATCTAAATCTAAGGGTAGATTTAAATCCCCGAGAAAAGGAATAAGGAAGTATTGGAAATGTGGTATATATGGGCACTATAAAAAGGTTTGCATATTTAAGAATATTGAGAAAACAAAGGGATCTAAGTATATCCCTTCCACAGAGGCGAAGACCTCCTTAGAAGAAGGAGGGGATGTGTACCTAGCTTCCACAAGTAATCATTTAGAACGTGATATATGGATGATTGGCTGAGATGAATCATGTCATATGACCCCTCATAGGGTGTAGTTCTATGAATATGAAAAGTACAATGGAGGAGATGTGTACTTGGGAGATGATTCACCATCCAGTATTTTTGGACATGGTAGAGTCAAGTTGAAACTCGAGGATGGAAGGATAGAACTCTACCTGGAGTGCTACACATTCTAAATCTAGTGAGAAACTTGATATTTGTCAGAAAGATGGATGTTGCAGGCGTAAAGACTATGTGTTGAGATGGTGGTTTCAAAATTGTTCGAGGATCAATGGTATTGATGAGGGGAGTTTGGTATGGAACTTTGTACAAACTATTGGGAAGCACCATCATCGATGAATGTAATAGTTATGTTGTGCTCGAGGAAGGGGGTAAAGATGACAAAACCTTGACTGCATCAAGAGGAAAGACGATGCTATGGCATCAAAAATTGGGGCATATCAGAGAAAAGGGACTTTGAGCATTACAAGGTAAATGTATGGTTGAAGGTACAACTGATTGCACTCTGGATTTTGATTTATGTGAACATTTCATATGTGGAAAACAAAATTGAGTAAAATTCGAATCTGGTGCTATAAGAGCAAAGGGAATTCTAGAATTAATACACAGTGATGTATTTGGACCTGTGTATGTTCCATCATTAGGTAGATATGTGTATTATGTTTCATTTATAGATGATTTCTCAAGGAACTCGTGGATTTATTTACTTCGAAAGAAATATGAATTATTCGCTATGTTTAAAGAATTTAAGTCTCTTATAGAGAATCAGTCAGAAAATAAAATAAAGGTGTTGGTGATAGATAATGGTGGAGAGTTATGCAGGAATGAATTCGAGAAATTCTATAAGAAGTACAGTATATCAAGGTAGAAGACTACTCCATACACACCTCAACAAAATGGATTTACTGAGAGGATGAATAGGACGTTGATGGAAAAGGAAAGGAGTATTCTAAGCAATGCTGAGGTAGGACAATAATTCTAGGCAGAGGTAGTGGAGATAACGTGTTACTTGGTAAATCGATCACCCACTTCAGCATTGGTTGAAAAAAATCCACAAGAGGTATGGATTGGTAAGAAACCATCTATTAAGCATTTGCAAGTTTTTGGTTGTGATGCTTATGTACATGTTCCAAAGGAGAAAAGGAGCAAGTTGGATAACAAAGATGAAAAATGTATCTTTATCAGCTATAAAGACGACATGAAAGGTTATAATATTTGGAATCTTGTAACTAAGAATACTGTTTATAGTCGAGATGTTGTGTTTAGAGAGGTAAAAGAATTCCCTAGATAGGTTGTGACTCCCATGGAAAAGGAACTAGAGAATATAGAGTTTGAGTTAGAAGGTGAAGAATCTGACTCAACATAAGAATCTGAATCAGAAGAAGAATAACATCATACCTCAGTTTTGAGGAGATCATCTCGAGAAAGAGGGAAACCAGAAAGGTATTCCCCTCCTTATTTTTGCTCTCATTTTACTTTGTCTATTATTGATGATGATCCTAGAAATGTGAAGGAAGTTGTTGATTCAAAGGATAATAATCTATGGAAGAAGGCCTTGGTTGAAGAAATGGATGCCTTGGAAAAAAATGAAACCTGGGATCTAGTTGTGTTATCGGCTAAAATAAAAGTTGTTGGAAGCAAATGGCTATTTAAAAGAAGTTGAATACAGAAGGTAAAGTAGAGAAGTACAAATACCTCTTGGTGGCAAAGAGATATTCTCAGGTAGAGGGGATTGATTTTGGTGAAATATTTTCTCCAGTTGCAAAATTAACTTCTATTAGATTTATTTCTTCTTTCTATTGTTGTTTATTTTAATCTTGAAGTAGAGTAGATAAATGTGAAGACAACGTTCTTACATGGGGATCTGGAAGAAGAAATTTATAGGAAACAACCAAAAGGGTTCATAGTAAAGGGAAAGAAAGAGATGGTATGTAAACTAAAGAATCCCCTTTATGGTCTACAACAATCTCCAAGGATGTGGTACCAAAAGTTTGACACATATGTGCTAGGATTGAGGTTTGTGAGAAGCAAGGCTGATCACTATGTATACTCCAAACAGATTGGTGATCACTTCATTACCATAGTATTGTATGTTGATGACATGTTGTTCTTTGGAAACAACCGAGATGTTATAAAGGAGGTGGAGTCTTAGCTGTCCTCCAAATTTTACATGAAGGATCTCGTTGCTGCAAAATTCATTCTAGGAATGGAGATAAGAAGAGATTGTGCAAATAGGAAGATCTGGTTAAATCAAAGAAAATATGTTGATATGGTACTACCGAGATTTAACATGCAGGAAAGTGAGTTGACCAAGGTCCCTATTCATGTAGGTGTAAATTTATCTATAGATTAGTGCCCCAAGACACATGAAGAAGAAGAAGAAGACATGTCATGATTTCCATATGCCAATGAAGTTGGTAGTTTGATGTATGCAATGGTATGTAGTAAACCAGACATTTCTCATGTAGTAGGACCTTTGCAGAGATATATCTCAAAGCTAGGGAAATATCATTGGACAAGTAAAAGAGGGTTTTCATATACTTGCATGGAACCACAGATTATGCAATCTACTACCAAGAAAAACTAGGACCAAATATAGTAATAGATGTACATGGATTTGTTTATGCAGACAGGGTTGGAGATATTGATCGCAAAAGTTGTACAAGTGTGTATGTTTTTAACCCATTTGGAGGAGCCACTAGTTGGATGAGAAAGAGATAGGATGTAGTTGCACTCTCAACTACAGAATTTGAATACATGGAAACCAAACATATCAACAAATAATTAATATCGTTGCAGAGAATGTGTTCAAATGTTGCGTTTACACAGAAAGCTGTAAGGTTAGATTGCATTAGCCAAAGTGAAATATTCCTTGAAAAGAACCTTGCTAATTATCATGTTAAGACAAAGCATATTAATGTGCAATATTACTTTTTGAGAGATATGGTTGAACACAAGAAGGTGTTGCCGGAAAAGGCTGACACCTTGAATAATGTTGCAAACTCATTAACAAAGTTTTTCAATACAGAGAAGTTCTCTTGGTGTAGAGAATCTATGGGCATTGATTCCTTGAACCTGTGACTTTACGAGTACATGAATCGTTGCTATGCAAAGAAAACAACAAGTGGGATAATGTTGGGTATATGTTATATTCTTTGCATGTATGTGTGGGGGGGGGAGGAGGTGCACTTGACGATCCATGTTGGCACCTTCACGGAAACGGTCGGTAGGCTATTTTTGGGTTGTTTCTCTAAAAATATGTAATTTAATCTCGATTAAGGGATTGGGGTCTATTAACTAATATGAGTTAAAAAATTAGGGTATTGGATGCCTCAAAATATCTATATTTTGTATTGTGAGGGATTCATCATGATGATGAGAAAATAGGAGGGGTGGCTCCAAGGTTTGTTGGTTTTCCTGATTAAGAGTTTCCAAGGTAAATCTGTGTTTTATTTGAAAATTTTGTGCTTTAATCTCTATTTTGCTTAAATAATATGTATTCTTTGATTCTCTACATAGTTCTAAAACTTGCAACATCCATAAAGGGGATAAGTCTAGAAAAATCATCAGGATCAAATGGATTCACTATCCATTTTTACCAAGCATTCCAGTCTACAATAAAAAGGATCTATGCATGATGCTAAACTGGATGAAAGGAAGAGACAAGATCGTAGGGGGCACTGATTCCTCCTTCCTAGCCAATATCATTTGCAATATTTAGACCAATCTCACTGCAACTCATCTTATAAAATTCTAACAATTTTTTTGGCTAGTCGTGTAAAAAATATCCTCCCAGAATTATTTATTAATTCAGGGGGGTTTAGTTGCTATAAAACAAATAGTAGATAACATTGTGCTTGTTAAAGAATTAATACACTCCAATGCCTCAAGAAAAGAATCAGGGATGGAAATCAATGTTGGGGCATGCATTAACCAACGAAAAGAGAAAAGAGATTCCCAGAATTAATGGTGGTTTCTAGAGACACCTTTGCACTTAAGAACATGATCAATGATCCACAATGTGATGTTTTTGCGATTGATAGACCTGCCATGAAGGATATATATAAATAGGTTCAGGTAAAATGTCGGTAAAATCTCAACCCAACAATCACGAGAATGAGTTAGTTACATTAGTCCATAAAATATGGATTAACAAATCCAAATAATTTGTTTAGATGATAAGGTGAGGGTACAATGAAACATATGTTTCAACACCCCACCATAAACTCATCTTGGAAGAAAGGACAAATTATACAACATTCCCCTTTAAGTTGATCTGAATTGCAAGTTGATCAAACATGGTATGGATACACATAACTATCACACTAAACTAAACAATCATTGGTGCAGTAAACACTCCTCGAAGAAGTATTAAACACTGTCACTACCATCATCAAACTCAATGTAGTTATCCAAATGTTTTGAAATACTATTGTCCAAATACATTCCCATTTCATTAGTCGACTAGAAAAAAAAATAATGCAAACCAGTTGAGTACTTGACTAGTCAATAACACACAAGTACATCGTCTTTGTTTAGGAATGCAGTGCCTGTCCATCGAGAAATCAAGTACTTGCNCCCCCCGCCCCCTTATGAGGGATAACAAATAACAATAGTAGTTGAGGATCGATCAACAAACAAATCAATGAAAACTCTCAGTCGATGATCACTAGTGGTCGAAGCTCAGTTGACCATGACCAATTAAGTCGATAAGCAAAGCACTCGAACACTTTAGTCGATAGGCACGATTAGTTAAATGCTATTTGACCAAGAGCACTCCATTCAATATGACAAACCATAAACGTCTTAGGTTGAGTCATCATACGACCATCTCAATAAGTCATCACCAATTGATCCATCTGTCAAATCCCATCATTGGTCGAGTCTTTGTCGACCATTCTTCTGTGGTTGAGTCTTTGTCAACCACTTCCAATGCAATCAGAAGCATGCAAGAGGAGAATTGTATGATAATATAGTCAAAGATACACATATATGTGATTTCCTCAAGCATCTGCTTAAATGATTCCAAGACCAATCCTCAATCCAAGAAAAATCTATCCAAGTATTTGGCATTGGTCCTCGATTCTGTCTTCCATGTCTTTTCTGCAAAGTTATGAGAGAATAGTTTCCACCTTTCCAAGAATTCTGATTCCTGGGAAACTACCTCCAATTCTTGTGATTAGGAGGTCAATATGGCTTATATCTCTGTTCCAGTGGAATAGGTGTGGCAAGATTGGGTTTTGGTTCACCAATAGGAGAATAAAATCCATGCACATCAACAACAACATCTTCAAATTCTCTTTCGTCAGTGAAAACCATCTCATCAATATTCCAACACTTTCAACAATTGGTTCTAGTGAATTAGTTTGGACACCTTTATCAACAAACAACACTTTCCCAGTGTCAGCAAAACTAGGTGGAGCACCATCGTATCCAAGACTCGCTCTTGGTGACTTCAATTTTAGGGTAATAGGAATTCCAATACCCCATCCATTCTTCCCAAGTCCTCCTATGCTATATATCATTTTTCTCATTAGTTGGAAACCAATACCTGTAGTATGCTTTTCAAATCTAAGAGAGACAACATCATTAGTAGCCAACAAATCACGTGATGAAACAACAACATCATCAACATGTTTCTTACAATCAGTTAGTTCACAAACAACTGGGCTACAAGAAAAAGCATCAAATGTGGATGCCTTGACAGTCTTATTCTCATAAACATAAAGAGAAAATAGATTCCCATAATTAATGGTGGTGTCTAGAGACTCCTTTGCACTTAAGCACAATATCAATTATCCACAATGTGATGATGTTGTGATTGATAGACTAGCCATGAGGGCTATCTATAAATAGGTTCTGGTAAAATCCCAACCCAACAATCATGGGAGTGATTTAGTTACAACGGTCCATAAAATATGGATTCAAAAATCCAAATAAATTGTCTAGTCGACAAGGTGAGGGTACAATAGACCATAGGTTCCAACAATCAATATGGACATGGAAAATGCACTTGGCTGGGTTAGGTAGAGTTTTCTCTTCATAGTATTGGAGTTCTTTGGGTTCTCCCCTCTCTTCATAAAATGGATCAAATCATGCATTATCTTACCTTGGGTCTCCTCCCTAGTCAACGATATACCAACATACTTATTTCAAGTGTCGAGAAGTATTCAACAGGGATTTTCCCTCTCTCCCTTTCTCTACATCTTGGTGGCTGAACCATTAGACATACATCTTGTGAATGAGTAGGAGGAAGCAAATATACATCGGATAACTATTTCTAGGGGATTAAAAGATATCAATTATGTGTAGTTCATGAATGATACAATTCTTCTTGGAGGATCCTCGATGGTCAAAGCCAGAATATTTAAATGCTCCCTAGATTTCTTTATTGAGGCATCAAGCAATAAAATTAATGAATAAAAGAGCATAATATTTGGATGAAATGTATCCCCCTTTCTCCTTCAAAATATATCCTGTGTATTTGGTTTCGTGAGTGTTGGGAATTGTCTTCCTTTAAAAATTTGGGTATTCTTATTTTGTATAAGAGAATCTTATCTTTGGATTGAAGAAAAAATTCCCAAAGAATCAAAGAAAAATTTCAGAATTGAGGGATTAGGTAGCTAAACACTACTGGAAAGATCGTATGAATTAGGTATGTTATATTCTCTCTCCCTTTATCTCATTTCTCTTCTCTTCTTTCTCTTGTAGGTGTAATGAAAAAATTAAACAAAATTATTAAAAGTTTCCTTTGTCAATTGATCAAATGGGAGATTGTAAAAGGCCTAAAAAGCAACAGAGGCACTGACACATGAGATACGAAGATAATGAACTTGGCTATGGGAGCCAAACTATTATGGCACAAGTTTTCAAAAGAAAAAACCTAGTGGAAGGAAATTATTCGCAAAAAATACTTTACGAATTCAAAACTCATATTTTTAAATAATTTGAATGTGAAGGAGAGGGATCTGAAATTTGGTGACTATGCGAACTAGCGGGGGAAAATTCATCCAAGAAGGATTGCATTGGATACCTAAAAATCACAAGAGATTCATATTATGGAAAGATAACATAGGGCATGATCCTCATATATAAAGGAGTGGCTTCAAGGGAAAGGAATTACAAGCATATTTGACTTGCCAGATTGGGACAGTGAAGAAAAGTGGTTGAAAAGGTGGACTATAGATGTTCCAGAGCCATCAGATTAGGCATTTTAATTTCTGCTACAATCACTGCATGGGGAAATCTAAATCAATTTTAGAAGTAAAGACAATAAAGGATGGGTAAACATGGAATGCATATTGTTAGGGAAGGATTATTGAAAAGATAAATCTAGAACAACCACATCCATCATTCTTTGGAATTTGGAAAAAGATATGATAGTCAGATGAGATTCCCAAGGTGAATGCATTTTTCTAGATACTTGTTGTTGGGGAAAAAACATTAAACAATTTATAACATATATCCAACGATTTAATTGTCAACCCGGAGAGAACGTAAACTTGTGAGGTACAAACAAAATATACGCAGGGGCAGAGTATTGCTAACTTATTCTACAACTGAAATTGAATTAATCTTGCAAAAGCAGGAAATGACACGAAAAGAAATGTAAAACATGAAATTGCATGAAATAAACTGATATAAAGCAATCGACATTTAACTTGTGAGCTCACATAAAATCAACACAACTAATTCATAAACGAGACATAAAATAATAGAGAGATCAAAATATCTATTCTAAAACATGGAATCTATCACAACAGGATCAAATCCATGACTATCTCAAAACATCTAACGATTCTTTAATTCCAAACCACTAAAGAGGCCTCTAACCAAAATGAGGAGAGAGCCCTCCTATTTATACATGAATTCAAGAAAACTAATCATAATTACAGATCCACTATTCTCTCAACTTAATCCTCAAAATCCTCAACAAATCTACGACTCATCCCTTCAAATACTCAACAAATCTACAACTCATCCCTTCAAATCCTCCATGATATCTTGGATAAGATATTCCATCTCCACATTTCCATGATCTTCTCCTTGAAATTAGCCCACATATTGAGGATGAAATTCGAATTTGAGGCTAGGTGGTCACTTTTGAGCTTGTTAAAGTATTCAAATTCACCTATAAGCATCACCAAACTCATCCAACTTTAAAGTATAATGAAAATATATTATTTTTCTTAATAATTAACCACAAATTCACTCAAAATACTAAAAAATAAACCCATATTTAGTTATGAAAATGATGGATATCAATGGTTTTATGGAAGGATAAGATAGGAATAAGGTGATAAATGGTATGTTAAAGATGAATAAAATGTGGTATTTTTGTGGCTCAACATTCCCCCCAACTTGACTGGTTGTATGTCCTCATGCAACTATGAATTGATTCTCTTAAAAAATTTTGGCTTTGTAGCTAGGATTTACATGATGATGGTATGTAACAGTAAATCATTCCATGATTTGAAATGCATGAGTGGCAGTAATTTTTCTTTTTCTTTTTCTCTTTTTTTTATATATATTTGTGGTTGGTTCTTGTGTGACAACCATAACAAATGTTGATTCTTGTGGTAATAACATTCATTTCTTTTACTTGTATTTTTACATGCATTGGAAATAATGAACTATCAATGTATATTAGAAATCATTTTCTTCATATTATGAATCATGCCAAGATATATAGCAATGTGCAACAAAGCATAGTTTGGGAAATACATGTTGGTTAATGGTAAATGAGGTGACGAATAGGTAAAATGGTAATGAATAGTCCCCCTCCCCAACTTAAGATGTATTAGGTTTATGAAAAGGAGAAAGGGAATGTAGTGAGGGAATTTTCCAAATTTATTCATTTTCTAGCATTTAAGGAATTACATGGTTAAATATTAGAAAACAAGATACCTCCACTTACCCAAAAAGTTGATGAACTATACAATAGGAATGTGGCTGCTGCTATTGCTGAATAATAGAATGTGAAGTGAAGGATATGAAATGCTGCTTGGTTGGATGAAGCAAAAGATGAGAGTTGAAAGTAGAACTGTAGTACTCTCATATGGTTGGAAATATGCTGCTGTAAAACTGCTGATGGAGTCATGCAAACTATATAGTATTCACTTGCTACAAAACCCGATGGTACAATTATTACCATGTGAATAAATGTGTCGATGTTGAACATGGAAAGAAATCATTGGATTACTGACCATTGATGAATGTCGTTAACTAATACGAGGCAATCTCACCATTGATGTCAATGAGTGCCAAGGTACCTAAGTACATCGTGCAAAGTGCGAATAAATGAGATGATATCGAGCCACTTGCAGGATCTAACGATCAAGGGACATTGATGTATTCCCATGATTGTCAGTGAGAGAACTTGCCATTAAGGAATGCAAGCCTCAAGGTACTAAAATGAACTCTAGTCTCTATCCTAGATAATGTGCTGAGGTCGATGGGGTAAGACTTGTTGAAAGGTGGGCCTTAAGGAATCCTACATCAGTCAGCACGAGTTGTACATAATGAGTGGTAGGAGTATAGATGAAAGATATGAGGGTCAAACAGTTTTTATGGCAGAGATAACAAAGCAATGTAGTCATGGAAAGGAAGTTGGATGGTTTTATTCATAAGGAAAAAGATAAATTGAAAATGAGGAAAAATGTGTGCGACTCAGAAAGGTAGACATGTGGAAAATCATGATGTATAAGGCAGTGAAAAAGCATAATCTAACATGGATGATGGATAAGCTTGGAAGGAAAAAGGGTAAGTAATCATGACATGGTGTAATTTGTTTTTGAAAGACTTCTTTGTGGCAGCAAATGTCATGACATACACAAGGGAAACTCAACTCCTTCAAGCTTTTAATGGAACATTTCTTTGAAAATTTTCCGCAATTCTAGAAATCACTTTTGCACGCCATACGTTCGTCTTTAAATCTGCAAAATGTTAGTATTTTCCTGCAACAAATTTGTTAGAGCATTGAAAATACATGAAATTATGTGTTTAATAAAAAGTTAAAGTGAATAAATAAAAATGCTCTTATACCTGAAAGTAGCAACCATTCTTGTCAAAACCTGTTTCTGAGCGACTTGCGAAAACAAGTTAGCACAATAATCATAAAATTTGAAAAGATTTCAAATTCATTTATAATTTTAATTTTATGATTTTATTGGTTACCTAATACTTTTTATTTATTTATATGTTTTTAGTTTTTAATTTAATTTAATTTTTATTTTTGTATTGTTATCATAATCCTTTTATTATTATTTATGAAGTTGTTTTTGTTTATATATATATTTTAAATTTGATTTATTTACAAAAAACAAATTTTATGTGTTTACTTTAATCTTATAAGTTTATGTATATAGATATGAATATCTGTCTTTATGTAATGATTGAGCAATAGGGAGAGAGGGTCAACCCTTTCAGTGGTCGACCCCTCTAAAAGAAGACTATCTTAATGATCTGGATTAGAGAAGAGTGTGCGAAATAAGCGATTTCTATGATAAGTTTAGCATTTTTAGTGACCATGCGAATACCCCCTCAACTGAAGATGTACCAGGTCCCACTGTGCAAGAATAAAAATTAAAAAGAAGGCTTAGCTGCGACACCAACTACCTTCGATTTTAAAGACGCATATTAATTTTAGTAATAACATTATTTTATGTTTTGCTTAGAGTACTTTTAATGTTTATACACATTTTGTTTGTTTACCTAATGTTGATTTGTATTTATATATATATGTTTAATTTGTTATAATAATATGTCATTATTATAACACCTTGATTATTAGTGTTGAATTGTTTTTATCTATTTATCTAATGTTTTTTTTAATATAATAGATTTTTTAATTTTTATGTTGTTATAATAAGAACAAATGTTTTCTAGTTACAAAACCTTTTTATGATTTTTATTTTTTTTTTAATTTCAAATTTTTACAAAGAGAACAAATGTGTATGCTTTTTATTGTATGTTTTTCTTTTTTTAATTTTGATTAGTTTAATCAAAATAAAATAAATACAATATTTTTTTTATTTTTATAATTTTTATGTTTGATCTAAATTTTTTATTTTTAATTATTTTTATGTGTTTTAATANTATATATATATATTAAAAAATAAATTATGCAAATCAAAACTTTTCACTTTCAATTATCATTAATATAATTTCCAGATTCTCTAAATTTCAATCCCGTCACCATAAAAAATATTTAATTATAAAATATGCACTTGATTGACTCCCATATCATAAGAATTCTTATTTCCGTAGAAAATATATATTCCATAAATCTTCATGCCATACCATAACATAAACCTTATTTTAATTGTAATTATATATACCCTATAATCTCATACTACAATGTATAAGCCTTCGTTTAACTGGTCATATATATTCTCATCATAACCATCCTTCAAATATAAATACAAATATGTTAATCTCCCAATACATATAAGTTATAAAGTGCAATAAATTTCTTTATTTTTATTATTTCCAATGAATAAATTGTTTGCATAGGGTTCCCAAGGTTAACTTAGATCCTTCAACTTCTCCATTTCACATGAATTGCTATGCAATTTCATGCATTCTTCAAATTCACTCATTGTGTGACAGTTGTTCTTGGTTTCTTGTTCTATATAATCTTCAATAACTTCATTCTACAACTTTGTTGCATGCAATCCACTTGTTTCTCAATCAATTTTGGAATAGAAATTCACATAACCAGAGAACATAGATTTTCGAGACATTTTTATTATGTTTTGTATCTTTTTCCTTCCGTCTCTCAAAAGATGGTAGCCGATAAAGGCCACATGATATGCCAGGTGAATCACAATCTTATCATTTGGCTGACGTGTATCATTTAGCATTTCTTGTTTTATGATAGACTAACCATGGTAAGCAACAGAGGCACCGCCATATTTTGAATTTGCAAGAATTGGGTTGCTAATTGGCCACTTCCATGCTTCTCATTCGTAGAAAATGACTATATATTAGTTTATATTTTGGGCATGCATAGGGGCTCAAGCGAAATACTCTCACTATGGTATAAACCTAAACAACCCGATGAGAAAAATGTTCTATCTACACTGGTGCCTACAAGTTCAGGGTATGTCAACCGTATGTGAAATTTTATTCTGAAAGGTCGTTTTTAGTGTCAGATAAAGCTATAATGTTTTATTGACAAACTCCATATGTAACGCCATATACACCATTCAACACAATTTTATTGTTTACAAGAGTTTCCTAAAGGAGTTTATAATAAAATTGGCTTGATGTGGGACCGGAGTACAATTTTTATTTATTTATTAATACAGGTATCACATTTCAAACAGAGCATATTTGTTTTGAAAATAACTTTGTTTCGCAGTGCTGGAGATAAAGTCAAATGATTCTAGGGAAGATGCAATATATTGCGACTACTAAATAATTGTGATTATGCTACCGTTGCTGGCTTTCTCATAGGGTATATTGATCCATGCAAGGTTATGTCTATCAAACTCAAAGAATTCCTGCTATTCTTGATGTTTTGGCCTCTTACTCTGCCTTCACTACTAATGAATATATCGCTCAGCTGCCTTCGCTACTAAAGCTTTCACTACGTATTGTTCCAGTCAGTGGTTTAATTCCCTGAGCGTTCCATATTATATAGTTAAGTTGCTAGAGCATTGGGATTTTACCTTTGTGTTCGCGTGTTAGTACCTTGGTGGGCTGCATTTTGCAAACCAAGAATGCAGCAATTTTCAAGTGTCCGAAAAGCATTGCAACTAATATTTTAATGTATAAATCAAGTTACTACAAAATTAAAAACATCTGCAATATATAATTATGGAAATCAAGTCTGTAAATTCTGAATGTTAAAAATGTCTATAAATTTGTTCTGCGATATTACCCCTATCACTCTGTATTTAAGGATCTAACAATGAGGGAGACGATTGATGGAGGACGTGAGGAAGCCTGTTTCTTGAGTTCCATGGAGTTGTAGTTTTGAATAGGAGTTATGAGTTGGGAAGTTGTTTAAAATGGCTTCTATCGATATAAAACCAAATGAATAGAATCGATCTAGCATAACCAGCTCAAAAACTCATGAAAATTGTATTCATGGAGTATATTTTTTTAACAATAGGCTATTCCATCATTTTGTAGAGCTTACATACCATGAATACACTGTCCCTGAGGTGATTTGTAGTTTTCTTATTGATAAAATTTATTAAATAAGTAATGAAATTCCAAAACGAAAAGAGAGAAAAAATTTCACAAAAAGATTAAAACTATTTTTTAATCCCTAATGAAATTAAAAACAATGGTAATTAAGACTATTAAAAATAAAATTTTAACAAACAGAAACATTAAAGCAAATTAAAGCGAATCATCCTATATACAAATTTTTAAAAACTAAAACTAAAACCTACCTACTTTACTTTAATTAGATTTTACAATCATTTACGTGTAGTGAAATTTCCAATGGAATTATACATGTAAAAGAAGTAAAAGAATATTTACATAAGATTTTACAAAATGAAATCTAGTATATTCAAAAGTATGTGAAATTAGGGATTGTAAATGTAAATTAACAAAACAAAAACAAAAACAAAACTGATCTAACTTAATACTTACTTGGAAACATTGTTCGATGCAGCTCTCGTTTGCATGATGATCACCCGAGATCCCTTCTTCATCCTCCTCAATTTCTTTCTAGCATGCTTGTTCCTTATCAGATGTATAGAACTCTTCATATGTTGATTCTTCCTTCGATTCTGGAGGAGTAGTTGCATTTTTAATTGCGGTCAAGATCTCCTCTTCCTAAGAAGAGGAGATCTCGACTTTTGCAAGGATCTCAGTGAGCAATTCCAAACTTACATTCAACAAATCAAATGTTTAAAAAAATGAAAAACAAGTACATGACAAATGCAAAAGACAGTACGAAATGAGTTAGTACAAAACAAGTGCAAAAACAAAAATTAAAAGTGCACAAAAATCTGTACAAAAAAAAATGAACATATACAAAATTAAAAACAAGTTAGTATGAAATAAAGGCTAGGCCAAAAATGAAAGCAATCCAAACTTGAGATGAAAAGGGAAATTTACATAAAAACAAACTCGCATTTGCAGAAAATGAAAGAACACACTTGCAGAAAAACAAGGATTTGGGGTGACCCATAAAGTGGATGCATCTGGCTGTTACACAACGGAAATTCCATAGTGAAGTCGTCCTTGTGTCTTACTGTTCCCCCTCCCCCTTTCTATGTAATAAGAAAAAAAGAACTATCTACCTATCTAAACTCTGATCCCTTTTAGCACCTCCTCGACAATGACGCCAAAATGTTAGGGAAAAACATTAAACAATTTATAACATATATCCAAGGATTTAATTGTCAACCCGGAGAGAGCGTAAACTTGTGAGGTACAAACAAAATATATGCAGGGGCAGAGTATTGCTAACTTTTTTTTTACGAGAACGGATAAAATTTTATTTAGTGTTCGGCAAATGGGCTGCCAGGGCCTTTACAGTGCATATTCCAATAACCAATGCTGAGCTCCCTCTTCAGCTTAACACCTATGACAATTACTGTGCTTGGTCGCATCAGTTCTAGCTTCTTCAAATGTTGTAGTTGCCCATGTGATGAGGCAGGCTAGAGCAGCCTTAGCCTTAGGGAAGCGCATAATTTGAGCTTTCTCCATTGACAATTAGTTGGCTCTTATTCAGCAGAGTACCCCAGTTGGCTTCAGCATCCGCTAGAATATTTAGATTCCTTAAAACATGATGAGCCTTATAAATTCTGAAGTGAGACAAAAGGAGAAGGATTTTCCTGTAAGTTTGGGCAAGATTGATATCCGTTGGCACCTTCTTAGTGTTTAACACTTTAACAATCAGTCTGGAGTCACCAAAAATAGTGAGTTTTTGGATGTTCAGCTTCGTTGCTTGATTTATACCCTGCCACATTGCCAAATACTCAGCTTGATTGTTGGAGGCATAACCTAGACCCCAAGCGTAGGACAGATTGGGAGGGACCCAAGGAATCTCCAATATAGCAGCGTAGCCAGCAGCTGCTGTGTAATTTCCCGATCCTAAGCCCCAACCTCATTTATCTTTAGATCTGGCACTAATGGGCGATTTCCCTTGAAGGAGATCCAACAGTTTCAGCGCTTCCTCCTTGAGCTCGTCCGGATAATCTCCAAGGTTCCAGCTTTCCCAGGCTTCTTTGTCATCATTTTTCCAAGAAGAAATGTCCCACAGAGTGCTGCAGTTGTTGGCATTAAGCCAAGCTTTGATGTTCTCCGGCTCGTTTACTCCATTGAGAGGCTAATCCCCAAGGATAGAGTCTTCCCAAATTTGAATTTTTGCCCCGTTTCCCGGAATCCACGTGAGATTTGAGGTGAAGTGACGAAGGGCCCTTTTGCAGAGTGAGAAGATTGGGGATCATTTCTGCACTTTTATGGGCTTTTCAAGACATCTTTCCTTGTCTCCTGTAAAGTATTTTTTCCGGAGGATTTGCTTGCTCCAAGTTCTTTTCCCAGTGATCATGTTCCAGAGAATTTTTCCACCCATGGCTAGGTTTTGGGTGGCCACATCTCTGATTTGAAGGCCCCCCTCCATTTTTTGGCTTCGTGACCTTGTCCCAACTCACAAGGTGCAGTTTCTTTTCATTGTTTCGACCACCCTCCCATAGAAAGCGACAGAGCAGTTCATTAATCTTGTTTGTTATGGCTTTGGGAGCTAGAAGAACCGAGCATTGGTAGATTGGAAGACTGGTGAGGACAGAGTTCATCAAAATTACTTTACCTGCTTTGTTGAGCCAATTTGCTCCCCATGCGTGGATTTTGTTTTTTAGTTTGTCCAGACGGGGCAGCCAATGGACAACTCTAGGGGAAGCTTTAAAGATTGGAATGCCTAGGTAGGTAAAAGTATCCCAGGTTGTGATGCCTTCCATTTCAAGAGTTCGAGATAAATCCAGCATTTCATGGGGAGAGCAATTCCAGCTATAGATCTTACTTTTGTGGAATTTTATTTCACTTCCAGAGCTGTTTCTATAGAAATCAAGTTCTGATTTGAAATTCCTAGATGTATTGAGATTGGCCACTCCCAATAAAAGGGTATCATCAACGAACTAGGCGTGGTTGACATCCTTGACCTTTGGGAAAATTCTAATGCCTGAGAGAGATCTGTTTTGGAGACTTCTGTTCAATTAGAAGCTTAGGACGGAAGCTTGGATGACAAAGAGCACAGGGGAAAGAGGACAACCTTGCCTTAAACCTCTTGAGGCCTGGAAAAAGCTGGTGGGACGTCCATTAACCAACGGAGCTATCCAAGGGGATGATATGCAAGCTTTAACCCACTCTATGAATTTCTGACTGAACCCAAAATTGCTCATGGCTGTAAAAAGGAAATCGTGCTTGACTCTGTCAAAGGCACTGGCCAGGTCCAACTTTACTACCATACCTTTCTCTTTTTTCTTGTAGCTGGTATCAATGGCTTCTTGGACTAATATAATATTGTCCAGAATTTGTCTTCCTCTCACAAACCCGCCTTGATTTTTTGGGATCAATTTTGGCAGGATTCTTTTGAGTCTGTTAGCCATTATTTTGGTAATGATTTTGTATCCCGTGTTACAGAGGGATATAGGCCTAAATCTGTTGAATTTCCTGGCGCCTTTTTCTTTTGGAATGAGGGCCAAGAACGAGGAATTGGTGCTTCCCCCCAACTTGGTGCAGTTCTGAGCCTTCCTAACCATTCTGTACAAGTCCTTTTTAATGATGTCCCAGTAAGAAATGTAGAACCGGGCTATGAATCCATCTGGCCCAGGAGCTTTGTCCGGATCCATTTTAAAGAGGGCTTTCTTGATTTCCCAAATACTTACAGGGCTATTCAACAGCTGGTTGTCATCATCATTAATCAAATTTGGAATATCTGAGAGAGGATAGGAGTTTGGGTCCACAGGTTCCAGATCCGGAGCAGAATAGAGGTTTTTGAAAAAGGAGTGGGCAGCCTCCTTAATGCCACTGAAATCCTTTATGACTTGGTCTTGCATCTGAATTTCATTGATGGAGTTGTAGATTTTCCTGGCTTGGGCTTGCTTGTGAAAGAAAGTAGTGTTTTTGTCTCTAGCTTGGAGCCAAAGCGTCCTTGACTTGACTCTCCAGTAGATTTCCTCTTCTCTACAAGCTTTGTGGTACTTCCTTTGAAGTTCAGCTTCCTGGTTGAGCAAGGCCAGAGTGACTGGGGACTCTTCCAAGACCAATTGGTGCCGTTCCAGAGCCTTCTGAATTCTTTTCCTTTCATCCGTAGGAGATCTTAGGCCTTTAACCCAAGCTTTCAGTTCAGCTTTGAGTCTTCTGAGTTTCCCTTCCTAGACATAGAAGGGGGATCCATAAACAGGTTCTTTCCAGAAATTAGACACAATGTCAAGGAAGCCTTCCTGATTTACCCATATTGGGATGAACCAGAAGGGGATAGGACCTAACTTTTTCCCGAGAGAGAGGGGGAGCGAGATTGGTTTATGATCAGAGGTATAATGCGGGAGAATCTTGGAGGTCACCATAAGTCCAAGTGTAAGGAAGGAGGAATGGATAAGGAAGCGGTCTAGGCGGGCAGCTATATAGCCAGGTCCTATCCTTTTATTGGACCAAGTGAACTTTCCACTGTCAGGAATGATATCTTCAAGTTCCCAATCCAACATCAAGTCTTCCACCCACTCTCTTGCAGGATCCCGGACAATTGATCCCCCTTTTTTTTCGGCCAGAGCAAGGGTTACATTTAAATCTCCAACCACTACTAAATTTTCAGGATTATGCTAGTTAAGAAAAAGTTTTAAAGAATCCCAGCACTCTTTTTTCTTAGCATAAGAGACAAGAACATACATATTAAAAAGACTTACGAGATGACCGGATTCTTTATGGAACAGCTTGGTGAATAACCAGTGAGTGGTTCCTTCTTCTTCTACTAGATCGAGCTTTACAGAGTCCCAAAACATTGCCAAGCCTCCCGAAGCTCCTCTTGCACTCACAGCCCTACCCAGGCCTTTCTTCCGGAACGAGTTACTTGCTCGGAGGAGAGCCTCCTCCTCCAATTTCATCTCCTGGATTAGGAGGACTTCCGGCCTCATTACTCTTACTAAATCCCTTATAGCTTCTTCTTTTAGAGAGCTGCCTAGTCCTCTGCAGTTCCAGGAGACGTATTGCATTATTTATCTGGTTGAGGGGGATGGCCCCCCTTCGGGTTTTTCCCAAGTTTCATCCCCGATCTGGTGTTCATCATTTCTGGAATGGTATGCTGTGAGCCTTGAACCACATCCTTGTAGGACTGCTCTTCCCTTCTTTTCCTTCTCAGTCTTCCGTCCACGCTTTGGTTGGTTTGGAGTGCTTGACGGGCTGCTTGCTTCAGTATCACCTTCCTCAGAGGATTCAGCTCTTGTTTCTGAGCCCAAACTTATGTGTTCCTTTGATGGACTGGAGACAGCAGGTTGAGGGACTGGGTTGATTGGGGCTTGTGGCGCCCGAACTTCTTCAATTTCTGGAACGTTTGTGGGGGTTTGAGCTTCATTAGGAGTTTCTTGAGGATTAGGATTTGAGTTGCCTTCCTTTGGAGGTTCCTGGGTCATTTTCTCCTTGCTTTTTGTACTATTAGATATTTTCCCTTTCTTTACTTTCTTCCATCCTTCCGCATCTTCTTTCCCCGCAGCCAGTTTGGAACAGTGTCTTTGGAAGTGGTCGTGCTCTTGGCAGTTCCTGCACTTGAAGGGCAGGTGCTCGTAGTCCAATTTCTGGTAATGGGTCCAAGATCCAACTGTTAACTTTACTGCCTCTGAAAGGCCGGCTTCAAGATCCACTTTAACACAAATTTTGGTGCAGGTGTATTGTCCTTTATTATCGGCTGTGTCAATGAAGCGTCCAATTCTGTTCCCTATTTTTTTGCAGTGAATCGAAGTCCCAGCAATGCACTGGGAGATTAGGGAGCCTGACCCACATCGGCACCTCTTTGGGGAGATCGACTGTGGGGTCAAAATCTGGTGTCCATTTGTTCAGGTAAAGGCCTTGCGTCCCCATGAAGTAGGGGCCATTTCTAAAGATTAAATCCTGATCTTCTTCTGAGATGAATTCGAACACAAAGAACCCTCTCCCAATTGGGTAGCAAGTTACTCCATGTTTCAGATTGGGCTTCCAATTTCTCTGTATCTAGTCATCTTTGGACTTGGTGGAAGGCCATAACCCCATAAACTGACCCACTAGGCCTCGCTTAGCCAATGCTAGAGCTATCTTCATTGGTTTTTCTTCAGGCAGTGAGATTTCAGGGATTTCCTCCAGCTTCTTGATAAATTTCGGGATCTTCGGGATAGTGGACTTCTTGCCTCTGCTATTGAGGAGCCTTCTGAAGGCTTCCTCATCCGATCTCAATGGGGGGGGGGGGGGGGGGGGGGCCCCCCCCCCCCCCCCGGGGGGGGGGGGGGGGGGGGGGGGGGGCGACCTCCCCTCCCCCAGGTGCTGCCATGCTCGCTCTCTCTCAACAGCGTCACTGCTCCAACCCTAGCGCACAGAGCGTCCTAGCGTGAACCCTAATGCATCTCTCAATATCAAATTTTTAATGGCTATAGTCACACCTGATTACGAGCTTCAGAGTATTGCTAACTTATTCTACAACTAAAATTGAATTAATCTTGCAAAAGCAGGAAATGACATGAAAAGAAATCTAAAACATGAAATTGCATGAAATAAACTAATATAAAGCAATCAACATTTAACTTGTGAGCTCACATAAAATCAACACCACTAATTCATAAACAAGACATCAAAATATGGAGATATCAAAATATATATTCTAAAACATGAAATTTATTGCAACGGGATCAAATCCATGACTATCTCAAAATATATAACTATTCTCTACTTCCAAACCACTAAAGAGGCCTCTAACCAAAATGAGGAGAGAGCCCTCCTATTTATACATGATTTCAAGATAACTAATCATAATCACAGATCCACTATTCTCTCAACTTATCCCTCAAAATCCTCAACAAATATACAACTCATCCATTGAAATCCTCAACAAATCTACAACTCATCCCTTCAAATCCTCCATGATATCTTGGATAAGATATTCCATCTCCACATTTCCATGATCTTCTCCTTGAAATTAGCCCACATCTTGAGGATGAAATTCGAATTTGAGGCTAGGTGGTCACTTTTGAGCTTGTTAAAGTCTTCAAATTCACATGTAAGCATCACCAAACTCATCCAACTTTAAAGTATAATGAAAATATGTTATTTTTCTCAATAATTAACCACAAATTCACCCAAAATACTCAAAAATAAATGATTTGGAAAATAACAAGGTAACCCATGTTTAGTCATGAAAATTATGGATATCAATGGTTTTATAGAAGGATAAGATAGGAATAAGGTGATAAATGGTATGTGAAAGATGAATAAAATGTGGTATTTTTGCGGCTCAACACTTGTCCATGGAAAAGTTCTTACAGCCGAAAACCTTAATAAATGACAAATCTATGGTCCATCTCAATGTGTCCTCTACAAAGAATAAGAAGAAACATCAAAGCATCTCTTCTTAAACTATAAAATCACCAAGTAGGTGTGGTATCATATTGGAAAGGATCTCAAACAAAAAATCACCCCCTAGATAACTGGAGCATATTCTTTCTAAATTGGAAAGACACCTATCAAGGGACCCTTTGAAGAAAACCTACGTTATCTCAGATTTGGGATGCCCTGCAAAAATAACATATTGTACAACTTGACAAGAACTCTTGTTCTCGAGAGTTCTCATTTTTTTATAGGTTGCATTTAAGTGACTATTTTTACTGTGAATCAAAAAGTGGTGCTACTGGGTAGCACCATTTCTTTTTTTAGGGAAAATATTATAACTTTTTAGAAACCTTGGTGGTGTCGTGGCAATTAAAGTCCTAAATAAACCCCTGAATTGAAAAGTGGTGCTATAGGTAGCACTCTTTTTTTTCATGAGAAAAAATTACGACTTTTCATAAAGTTCGATCGATGTTGGTGCAACTAAAACCCATAATCAACCCTTGAATTGAAAAGTGTTGTTATGAATGGCTCCCCTTCCTTCCATCAGCTTAAAATATTAAAATTGCATTCATTGAATCAAAACCACGCATGGCATATATATATTGACATAAACAGTTAAGAGTTATATTAATAAAACAATTGTGAAACCATTGGCACAGTCACAACAGAGAGGTCCATTCAGGAACCAAAAACCCAACACATTGCTTTGAAACTCTGTTGCTTCTAAGCTTACGAAAATTTCCAAAATTGAAACAACCCTTGAGGATGGACTTGTCAAAAAAACTAACAATCATACAGAAAAACAAAACTTGCAAAAGAAATAGAGATGTCCGAAAGAGCCAAGAACCCGTGTTCTAGTAGTGACAGGAGTCTAGAGAGCCTGAAATTGGTTTTCCCTCCTGGTGGATTTTGGAGAGGACAATCTTCCTTTCTAACTTGAGCATGGAAAACTGTGTTTCCAGTCGACCAAGCCAAGCCTCCACATCTGTGAAGTGAGCTTAAATTCTCTGTTCTGAGTGGCGAATTGCTTCTGTTAAATATTCCCTCAATTGAATCAGATCCTCCTCCACCATTTCAAACATGCGGCCTCCTTCTTCATCCAATTGCTGGGTAAACCTCATTTGATCCCAAAAATTCCTTCCCATGTCCCTTACTTCCTCTGCAAGGTGCTGGAGTGGGTCCGTGCCTGGAACTGCAGAAGCTGAACTGGACGCCATACTGAAGGTCAAGGGAAAACAATGCAAAAGGATCTGAGCATAATTTTCCCACCAAAGGCATTGCAGATACCAGAAAACCAAAGAGTGATAATACATCCAAACTGACAAACTTCCCTGAATTTCATGCATATTTTCTTGACCTTGCAATATCTTTCTGAAATCCTTCACACGTTGTGATAGTATTGCAGAGATACTGTCAGAAGGTGAGCTCCACAATCTGAACTCACCGCGCCCATGACGAACTGTATCCATGTCCGGACTATCCATTCCCAATCAGTCCGAGGGGGTTTATAACCATTAAATGCATGTTTCCACATGTCAAAAAATACATCTTCTTCTTCAGAGCTTGCCACCTCGATGGGACTGAGCCCTAATGGGCCATGAATTTGGTCTTATGGAAGCAGAAAAGGGGATACTCTTCCATCACAGGTTATATCCCCTTTGCTCAGAGGGATTGCGTCATTTGCAACCAGATCAACCTCCCCGTTAAGATCTTGAAGGACATGATAGAATTGGATCTGGTGGAAAGAGGGGAGAAGAGTTTTAATTTTTCGGATTATTTGTCATGGCTTGACATCCGAGGGAGGTGTATGATTAATCAGCGCGTGGATGATCAACCTTGAGTCCCTAAATACGATAATATTTAAAATTCCTTGAGCTAATGCGTAACATCTCTAAAACTCATAAAATAAAATAAAAAATGATTAAAGGTCTAACTGTAAATACATAAAGTAAATAAATCCATACTAACCCCTTGAGTTAGCGCTTATTTAATGAACATGACTACTTAGTTACGACATCCTTCGCAGTGCAACTTACCATTATGATGAACTTGTTTACTTGTTGTTATGCCATGAAAGGAAAGTCATGTTTATTTAACATCAGTTATAGTTGGTGTACTTGCTGGTTATGTTTTAGAATTACGATGCTAGGAGAATGGGTTTATGGTATTACTTAGCTCTAAAGCTAATGCATAAATCACTTATTCATTTGTAGGTGTTTTGAGGAGGGGGTATTTCCTTGCTAGGGAAACCTCCAAAGGGTCTGGACTAAGACACAAAAGGAAGGGCACTAACTATACTATGCAAAAACAACTATGACAATAAACACAAAAACTAATCCTACCTTAGAAAAAGTAAGCCTGCATAGGGTAAACTTGAAGGTCTTTACACAACGGTGAAGAAAATGTGATGGTGTGTGAAACTATAGAGAGTGGGTGTAAAATTAAAAGCTTAGTGGCTTCAATGGAGCCATCTGAACCTCATAACTCTCCAGCTGGAAAACACTACACTTGTTGAAAAACCCTAAGGGTTTACTTGTCTTGTGTTGAGTGGTTTTATTTCTGCGTCATGTTAATATGTATCTGTGTTTTGGATAGCTCTGCCTCTGTACGGTGCAATGAATGGTGAAAGAGTAGATCTCTTGGCTTTTAGGTTCTCGACCTTGGCCTTTGTCCTACCTTTTGACACATCCTCTCTATAAAACACACCAGCAATAGTGTAACAGGTTGGCCTCTTGGCTGACAACATTGTTTACCCTCGGTGTTATTTTTTAAGGGCTTCTGCACTCACCTCTTGGTCATCGTTGCTGACGTCGAATTTTGCGAAGGATAATTCATTTGTTGGTTGTGTTATGGATTTTGTTGTTGTTGTTTTTTTTAAATATATTTCTTTTTATATCTATAATTTGACCTCTGTATTGTTGTTTGCAGGAGGTTACGACCGGGGTGGCTGTGTTGGATAAGGACCGGTCTCCACGGAGAAAGAGCCAACAATCCGGTAAGACCTATATCCCGCACTCCTTGCTCCTTGTGACCCTATGGCTTATGGATTTTTGGCTTCGTGGCTCTATGGCTCTAGCGTTTTACTGGACTGGAGTTGTCCCTGTGTTCTCTTTTGTTGAAAAAATGGTAATCCTATGGTGGTTCGTCCTATGGCATTTTCTAGTTTTTATAAAATCTTCCTCTCACCATGGAGTCTAAAGGGAACTGTTATGTAATGTTTATTCTTATTTTAGTTTCGAGCTCTTATAGAGCTTGTAGACAAAATGCTATGGTTTAAAAGAACCAATTTCGCTAGGTTTTATAATTTTGTAACCAAATTTTGACTATAATATGAATGTTGGTCTTTACACTGGTTATATCATTTGTATTTTTTTTAATTCTCTGATATGGTGGTTTTATTTTGTTAAGTAATAAAGTTAAGGCCGTGGGGCCACTGTAAATTCAATAATGTTAAGAACTATTATGTCTAGATTTGAACTATCAATTCCTTGGTTGGATAATGATAAATCCGTAAGGCTAATGCGTTATTCACTAAACAATTTTAGTGCTACTTTGCTACAAAATGTATCTGGTTTAAAATTACATTTACAGTTAAAAACTACTTACGGCCTGCAACAAGGGTTGCGGTCGGTTTTGTGCATTTGGTTTGTTTTTCTTTGCCTATCTATTTTGGATTATGCAAATATTATGTGAAAGTGTTTGTTGAAAGGTTTAATTTGTTTGAAGCTATACTAAAACCCTCGTTGTGATAATGAAGGGCCTTTTGACCATGAAAAGTTATAACCTGGAGTGTACAGGGTTTGAACCCTCGATTTGTTCAATTCAGAACAGATTTGCTTATTAGGGGTTTTAATATATATATTTAATTAATATTATACTAATAATGCAATGAGAATTTCGTGAAGAAAATACATCTAGAAATTGGTCCTTTAAGTTTTTACAATTGAAAACTCTGAAATAGTTTATAACTTTTATTTAATACTGTAATCTCTATTTGTAGATATATAGATAGTATTTAGTAATAAGACTCTGCAGAGTTAAATGATCTTCTGTATGAGTTTTGAATGAATCTTAAAACCCTATCTTAAATTCGTCGATGAATGCCTAAACCTTTTGATTGTAATGACAGTTTTCTTTAAATTACAATACGTCTGTAGTACTGAATAATATTAGTGGGGACTTATAATTGTAACTCTGTCCCTAAATATTAATATTAGACAAAGATCTTGTAATTTTATGGATTAAAAATACTGTAATATCTAACTAAGCCTCTCGACAAATCATATGTAACAAGAGTTGATTCATAGAGGGATCGAACTTGGAAATATTAACATGTTTAAGAACTATCTTAAATTAAAAACTAGATGAATAAATTTCATTTTTTACTTAACAATAATCTATGGATGTAAAGGGAATGAAACTTAAAGAAAAAAATTATAATAAACTTAGAAAAACTATTTATAATCTTATAGGTATGCATATATAGGTTTTCCTTTATAGAACAAAATAGGAGAATCTACAGTTTTAGAGTTTTCCTCGGCATTCATAAAACCTTCAAATACAATTAGGAAATGAAATTCAGAGATAATAGATAAAACACCTTAGAACCTGAATAAATATAGAAGGGGGAAAGCACCCAAAGAAGATCGTTCCTCCCAACCGTCTCCTGAAAGCAGCCAAGATAACTTGCTTTAGGACCCTAGAGCCTGTTCACTGAACCACTAGGACGAAGATGTAGTGTAAAAACCCATATAGAAATCTCTACAAGTTATCAAACTCACTAGTAGACTTAACTCTCAACAAATTTCACTTTAGATATCCCCTCATCAAATTCCCCTTGTGTTCCCTACTTTTCAGTTTGCATCAATTCACAAAGCTCTAATCACTTGGAATAGAATGTAATGAGCCTCCTACTAAATTCGATGGTATTTATAAGATTGCCTAGGTATTTGGATTAGTTTTTTAATTAAATGAGCCACCTGCTCAGTTCCTCTTCTCAGGGAACATGAACACAATTTTAGGGATTTTGCCTCCTGCAATAGCTAGAAAGTGAAATGTTAGTGCTTCCACTTGTGATTTGGCCTTCTACAACTGCTCATTCCTCCTAGTGGGCCAGTGAACAGTCTTCAATAGATTTCTTTGGATATGTGTCTCTTCATGTAATTATTTAAATAAATAAAATATTCAATTACAGTCATCCTTGACCATCCTTGGTCATAAAAAATTTACAATAAATTTTAACATAATGTTTTCTCAAATAAATAAAAATATTTATTTTTCAGTTCTAGGTGGGTTACAAACACCCCCTCTTAAGTTCAACATTGTCCTTGATGTTGCTTAAGTTTCTTCTGAGTCTTCCTGGAACAGAATTGGATATGCCTCCGGCATATGAATCTCCAATTCCTAGGTCGCTTCATATGGACTGAGGTGCTTCCATTTCACTTTTACCTATCCAACGGTGCTATTCTGGAGAAA
Source organism: Pseudotsuga menziesii (assembly GCA_001517045.1). NCBI lineage: Eukaryota > Viridiplantae > Streptophyta > Pinopsida > Pinales > Pinaceae > Pseudotsuga > Pseudotsuga menziesii. Next base: position 754,262 of record LPNX010005043.1, on the reverse strand, counting down.
ATTTTTCCTCCTGTCGAGATTACAGTCCGGCTCTACATGAAAATATCCTTCGGGTTCTACCTGAATAACATTCCAATTGATCACATGAGTAGTATCGTGCACTTACCTTTTCAATATGGAAATATAAAATACATTATGTATTCTAATATTTAGTGGCAGAGCTAACTAGCAAGCCACTAGTCCAACTCTTGCTGATATTTCAAACAGTCCACAATACCTGGGTGCTAATTTAGCACAACTCCCCAACTTAAAGGATCTCTTTCTAGGTTTTACCTTGACAAACACATGCTCACCTACTTGGAATTATTTCTGAGTTCTTTCAAGGTATGCATGACTCTTTTGTCTGTCATGAGCAATTTTCATATTGCTTTGTACATGTTTCACTGTTAGTTCCAATTATTTTAACAAGTCAGGTCCTAACATCAATTTGTCAACCAGATTGCTCCATGAGATGGGAGTATTACATTTTATACCATACAATATTTCAAAATGACTAAGTTTAGTTGAAGCTTGATAGTGACTATTATATGCAAACTCGACTAAGTGCAAATAATCTTCCCATTTATTTGGATGATCTCTAACATACATGCGTAACATGTCTTCTAGAACTTGATTTACTCTTTCCGTTTGTCCATCCGTTTGTGGATGATAAGGAGTACTGAAATTTAATTTAGTATCTAGTCCTTTAAACAATGACTTCAAAAAATGACCAGTAAAATTAGGATCTCTGTAAAAAATTATTACCTTCGAAATTTCGTGCAACCGAAAAATTTCCTTCATAAAGATGTCTGCAATGTTAGCGGCCATATACATAGTTTTAACAGGTATAAAATGTGTTGCCTTACTTAGTTTGTATACCACTACCATTATAGAATAATTTTTCCTCCAATTTTTAGGTAATCCAGTTATAAAATTGAGGCTGATAATTTCCCATTTCCATTATGGAATTGGCAGTGGATACAAAAGACCTGATGGGTGTCGATGCTCAGCTTTAACTTGCTGACATTCTATACACCTAGCTATATATTCAGCAAATTCATTCTTCATATTAGGACATAAATAATTTTTTCTTAACATTGTTATCATCTTTTGATACCCCGGATGTCAGGAATAAGGACTTTTATGTACTTCATTTAAAATCAACAATTTAATTTCTGGTATGTTAGGTACATAAAGTCTGTTTTTATACATCATTAATCCTTTTCCATTTAAACTGAAATCTGTTTTTACATTTTCAGATTCATTATCTGCTAATTTTTTTCTTAGATTTTGGTATTCCTTGTCCATTTTTATCCCTTCTTCCAAATTTATCATCTAATCTTGTTTTGTAGCTGCTAATGGCAGCTATAAAATTCTATCTTGCATTTCTACTTAAGGCATCATCCACTTTGTTTTCTTTTCCTTTGATGTGTTTGATCTCAAAATCATATTCGCCAAGGAAAGCTAACCAGCTTGCTTGCCTTGCATTCATATTTTGTTGGTCAAACAAATATTTCAAGCTTATGTTATCAGACATTAATAAAAATCTTTTACCAATTCGATGATGGCACCACATTTTCAAAGCATGTATTATGGCAGCCAGCTCTAAATCGTAAGTGGCATAATTCTTTTCATGTGTTTTTAACTTTCTTGATTCATAAGCTATTACGTGACCTTCCTGTGTTAGTACTCCACCCAACCTTCATTGCATGCATCAATGCACACAACGGAGTCCTTGTTTAGATCTGTTATTTTTAATATAGGTGCAGTAGTTAACAAGTCTTTTGGTTTGTTAAAACTTTCTTTGCACTTTAGATCCCATACAAATCTTTTTCCCTTTTTTTGCAAGGATTTTATGGGATTCCTGATTTTTGAGAATCCTTCTATAAATTTTCGGTAATAACCCGTGATTCCCGTGAACGCTCGGACATCCGATACATCTTTGGGAACATACCATTCCATTATTCCTTTTATCTTATCCAGATATACTGATATTCCTTCCTTGGATATCACATGAATTAGATACTGTATTTTATCTTTTAAAAGTTCGCATTCACTGAATTTAGCATAAAGTTTATGTTCTCTCAGAACCTGTAGTATTATCTGCAAATGCTTATCATGTTCTTCTTTGGTTTTTGAATAAATTAATATGTTATCTATAAAGAAGTCTACAATTTATCTAAGTATTTACTTAAGACATTGTTCATTAAACACATAAAAGTTGTTGGAGCATTCATTAGCCCAAAGGGCATAACTACAAACTCATAATGCCCATATCGGGTTCTAAATGCAGTTTTAAAAATATCTTCGTCTTTAATTCTGACTTGATGATATCTATATCTCAAGTCTATCTTTGAGAATATCGTTGCTCCGTGTCTCTGATAAAACAAATCATCGATGCACGGCAAAGGATATCTATTTTTAATTGTCATTTTGTTTAACTCGCGGTAATATTTACATAAATGTAATGTACCGTCTTTCTTTTTAACAAATAAAATAGGTGCTCCCCAAGGGGATATACTTGGTATTATATAATTTTTATCTATCAATTCTTGTAGTTGTAGTTTTAATTCGTTAAGTTCTAATATGTTCATCCGATAAGGAGACTTTGAATTCGGTACAACTCCTGTTACTAACTCAATAGTAAACTCCGGTTCTCTCTTGGGAGGTAATCCCAGAATCTTTTTCGGGAAAACATCTGAAAATTCTTATAAGATTGGAATATCATCGAATTTCAGCTTATTTTCTTTATCCATGTGTTCGTTATTTATTATATGTACAACAAAAACTTTACAACATTTTTCGTACAGCCTTTTTCATTTGTAATGTTGTGATTTGTCTAACAGAAACTTTCCTAGGTATCCATTTGACTGTAACTCTTTCTCCTTTATCATCTAAGCAAGTAAATGTTTTCTCAAAACAATTTAAAACTACTTGATGTTTTTTCAACCAGTCCATACCTTTTAAAACATCATAATATCCTAATGGTAATACATTTAGCTTTACTTGAGTTTTGAATTGACTCATAAACATTTCACAGTTTTCAACATAATTAACTACCTTTCTTTTGGTTCTTGTAGCTAATCGAACCAACCAATACTTTTCAAACTTTTTCAAAGGTAAATTACAATTTTCTCCTATACTAGGTGAAACATAGCTTAAACTAGCACCTGGGTCAATCAGAATACAAACAAGCTTGCTCTGTATCATACCTTGTATTTCCACCATGGAGGTTTGATGATCAGCTTGTCGATTCTCCAAGCCTGCATTAATTCTGGGCATTTCATTTGCTACGTCACCAACCGTTTTCTCCTCCTGAATGGTATGCACATTGTTGTATTTTATCCTTCTGTTCGAACAGTCCTTTGCGTAGTGAGGTCCTTGACATTCCCAACACTTTGCAGGTTCTTTTTGTTAATTGTTTTTAACATAATTATTAGGAATGTCTCTGCCTTTGGGTGTTGTAATGTTTTGATGTGTTTTACCTTTAAAATATGTTCCTTGATAATTATTCTTAGAAAATTCCATGAATTATTTCCAAATCTTGTATTAGGCTTAAAACCTTTCCTTCTCTAATCAAAGTTACTTGTTCTCTTATTTTTCCAGTTAGGTATGCTTTCTTTCTTATTTTTACTTTGTTCGTGACAAAAGTTAGCTTTTCTTATTGCCTCTTCAAGGGTCTTTGGATTATCAAATTCAATCATGTCCTTGAAACTAGTAGGCAAACAGCTCAGAAATGTCTGTAACTTCGGTTTTTCGTCAATTATATAGGGTACATATCTTAATAAACTTAAAAATTTACTACTTAATTCTTTCATTGACATTGATCCTAGTCTAAGTTCATAAAACTCTTCAACTCTTTCTTTATAATACTGTTCAGATAAGAATTTCCTTTTGAAGTATTTCTTGAAGATTCTACAAGTTACATATTTTTCTTTAAGGTTTTTAACTCTTTTTATGTCCTGCCACCAAATGTCAGCCTTTTCGGTTGGGTTCTAGATAGACATCCGGGCTTTCAGACTATCTGAGTAGTTATAATTTTGAAAGTACTTTTTCATACCCGATAGCCATGCCTCGACTTCTTCACCCTTTTCCACTTCTCGATTAAACATAGGAGGTTTTTTCTTTTTAAATCTCTAGAGATTTCTTCATAGGGTTTATATTTCCTCTTTCTAGGACCACTGTCGCTATCACTACTTTCACTAGAGTATTTATACTTTTCTTTGTGTGACCTTACTTTAATTCTTGAAGAAGATTTCCTTTCACTATCATAAAATTTTAATTTCTTACCTTTATGTTTGTATGATATTGTTCCAGATTCAATTTCATGCCCCTTTCTTTTATCTTTTCCTCCGTTGTGTATTTTATTTAGTAATATCTGATTTAGTTCCTCTCGAGCTCTTAAAATTCTTTCGTTATCTTCCTTTACAGTTTGTAATTCAGATCTTAAATCTTTTACAGTTTGAAGCAGTTTTGATGGTTGATTATTTAATTCCACATATATTTTATCTCGATTATTGTGGTGGGATCCATATTCAATAGATGCTTCAACTCCTTCCATTTCCTGCAAAATACAAATTTAGATTTCTGTACAGAAATAGTTTTAAAACATGATTAGTATTTTTGTCTCCCTTTTTATATGCGAGTGAGCCAATATTCAGGCCTAGTGTTTCGAAACTCGCTCTGATACCATATGTAATATCTCTAAAATTCATAAAATATTATTATTATTATTATTATTATTAAAGGTCTAACTGTAAATACATAAAGTAAATAAATCCATACTAACCCCTTGAGTTAGTGCTTATTTAATGAACATGACTACTTCGTTACGACATCCTTCACAGCGCAGCTTACCATTATGATGAACTCGTTTACTTGTTGTCAAGCCATGAAAGGAAAGTCATGTTTATTTAATGTCAGTTATAGTTGGTGTACTTGCTGGTTATGTTTTATAATTACGATGCTAGGAGGATGGATTTATGGTCTTACTAAGCTCTGAAGCTAACACATAAACCACTTATTCATTTGCAGGTGTTTTGAGGAGGGGGTCTTTCCTTTCTAGGAAAACCTCCAAAGGGTCTAGACTAAGACACAAACGAAAGGGCCCTAACTATACTATGCAAAAACAGCTATGACACTAAACAAAAAACTAAGCCTACCTTGGAACAAGTAAGTATGCATAAGGTAAACTTGAAGGTCTTTACACAATGGTGAAGAAAATGTGATGGTGCACGAAACTATAGAGTGTGGGTGTAAAATTAAGACCTTAGTGGCTTTAATGGAGCCACGTGAACCTCATAACTCTCCACCTGGAAAGCACTGCGCTTGTTGAAAACCTCTAAGGGTTTACTTGTCTTGTATTGAGTGTTTTTGTTTCTGCGCTGTGTTAATATGTCTCTGTGTTTTGGAGAGCTCTGCCTCTATACAGTGCAATGAATGGTGAAAGAATAGAGAGCTTGGATTTTAGGCTCTCGGCCTTGGCCTTTCTCCTACCTTTCGACACGTCCTCTCTATAAAACACATCAGCAAGAGTGTAATAGGTTGGCCCTTGGCTGGAAATGTTGTTTACCCTCGGCGTTAGTTTTTACAGGATTCTACACTCACCTCTTAGCTATCGTTGCTGACATCAAATTCTGTGAAGGGTAAGTCGTTTGCAAGTTGTGTTATGGATTTCATTTTTTTTTAAAGATATTTCTTTTTATATCTATAATTTGACCTCTGCATTGTTATTTGCAGGAGGTTATCACCAGGGTGGCTACATTAGATAAGGGCCGGCCTCCACGAAGAAAAAGCCAACGTTCCAGTAAGAACTGTACCCCACACTCCTTTCTCCTTATGACCCTATGGGTTGTGTCTTTGTGGCTCCATGGCTATGTGGCTCTAGCATTTTCCTAGATTGGAGTCGTTCCTGCGTTCTCTTTTGTTGAAAAAATGGTAACCCTTTGGTGGTTCAGCCTATGGCATTTTCCAGTTTTTCTAAAATCTCCCTCTGGCCATGGAGTCTAAAGGGGATTGTTATGTAATGTTTATTCTTATTTTAGTTTCGAGCTCTTACAGATCTTGTAGACAGAGTTTTAAGGTTTAAAAGAACCAGTTTCCCTGGGTTTTATAATTTTGTAACCACATTTTGACTGTAATATGAATGTTGGTCTTTACTCTGGTTATATCGTTTGTATTTTGTTTAATTCTATGATATGGTGGTTTTATTTTGTTAAGTAATAAAGTTAAGGATGTGCGGCCATTGTAAATTCGATAATGTTAAGAACTACTATGTCTAGATTTGAACTATCAATTCCTTGGTTGGATAAAGATAAAGTTGTAAGGCTAATGTGTTATTCACTAAACGATTTCAATGCTACTCTGCTAGAAAATGTATCTGGTTTAAAATTTCATTTACAGTTAAAAACTACTTATGACCTGAAACAGGGGTTGCGACCGGTTTTAGGCATTTGGTTTGTTTTTCTTTTCCTATCTAGTTTGGATTATGCAAATCTTATGTGAAAGTGTTTGTTAAAATGTTAAATGTGTTTGAGGTTATACTGAAACCCTCGTTGTGATAACGAAGGGCCTACTGGCCATGAAAAGTTATAACCTGGAGTGTACAGGGTTTTCACCCTCGATTTGTTCAATTTGGAACTGATTTGCTTATTATGGTTTTTAATATATATATATTTACATAATATTATACTAATAATGTAATGAGAATTTCGTGAAGGAAATACGTTCTGGAAATCGGTCCTTACAATTTTTACAATTGAAAACTCTAAAATAGTTAATAACTTTTATTTAATACTGTAATCTTTATTTGTAGATATATAGATAGTATTTATTAATAAGACTTTGTAGAGTTAAATTATCTTCTGTATGAGTTTTGAATGAATCTTAAAACCCTATCTTAAATTCGTCGATGAATACCTAAATATTAATGTTAGAGATAGAGCTTGTAATTTTATGGATTAAAAATACTGTAATATCTAACTAATCCTGTCGGCAAATCATATGTAACAATAGTTGATTCATAGAGGAATTGAACTTGGAAATATTAACTTGTTTAAGAACTATCTTAAATTAAAAACTAGATGAATACATTTCATTGTTTACTTAACAATAATCTATGGATGTAAAGGGAATGCAACTTAGAGAAAAACAACATAATAAACTTAGAAAAACTATTTATAATCTTACAGGTATGCATATACATGTTTTCCTTTATAGAACAAAATAGGAGAATATACAGTTTTAAATTTTTCCTCAACATTCATAAAACCTCCAGATACAATTAGGAAATGGAATTCATAAATAATAGAAAAAACATATTAGAACTTGAATAACTGTAGAAAGGGGACAAACAACCAACGAAGACCGTTCCTCCCAATTGTCTCCTCAAAGCGGCCAAGATCCTTGCTTTAGGACCCCCGATCATGTTCACTGAACCACTAGGACGAAGATGATGTGTAACAACCCACACAGAAATCTCTGCAACTTAGCAAACTCACTAGAAAACTTAACTCTCAACAAATTTAACTTTAGCTATCCCCTCATGGAATTTCCCTTGTGTGTTTGAATCTTCAGTTTGCAGCAATTCACAAGGCTCTAATCACTTGAAATAGAATGTAACGAGCCTCCTACTCAATTCAATGGTATTTATAAGATTGCCTAGGCCTTTGGGTCAGTTTTGTAATTAAATGAGCCACCTGCTCAGTTCCTCTTCTCAGGGAACATGACCACAATTTTAGGGATTTTTCCTCCTACAACAACTAGAAAGTGAAAAGATAGTGTTGCCACTTCTCATTTGGATTTCTACAGCTGCTCATTCCTCGTATTGGGTCAGTGCACACTCTTCAACTTGCATAACAAATCATCCTTGAATTCTCTGTGACATGTGACGATTTTCAAAACTGGAATCACTTACCCTTTCGTTGCATAATTAAATGAAATTTTGTTAGAATCTCGTTACAATTAATTGTTGATGAGTTAGTCCAATTAAATTCTGAGTATTTTTTTTTGTTGATAACTAAAATTTGATTCCACCTTCTAGATCATTAAGTATGCTCAGTTTCAAAGTCACTAATTCGATTTGATTTGCTGATAATATAATGTTGTTGATCTTGGATATCATCAATGTTCCATACTCATAATTACTCTTTTTGGGGCAATATTGGCACTAAGATGATACTTCATCTCTGGGAGAAACAATTTTAATTAGTGAATATTGCTTTGTTCATTGATATAAGCATTCTAAAAATTATTTTAGTTTTGTATTTTTTGTTTTTTGTTTTTTAAAATTTGGGTTTTGTGTTTTTATTTAATTTATTTTAATTGAATTCGATTTTATATTGTTTTATTTGTTATCTTTTTTAAATTCGTTTTTGTTTTTTATTAACTCTGTCTTTTTTTCTTAATTTTAAAACTTAAAAATTTTGAATTATATATATATATATATATATAATTTGGTTATAATATATACATTTTAAATGTTTTTAGATAATATTTTTAATTAAAATTTGGTTCTTTCATCTTTTTAAATTGATTTAAATGAAGAAAAAAATTAAATGTTTTTGTTACGTTATATATCGTTTTCATTCAATGAATGCACAATTTTGTAAGTTGACAAAAGGAAGGGGCGCCATTGGTATCACCACTTTTCGATTCAGGGATTGATTTTGGGTTTTTGTTGCACTTACATCAACCATATTTTCCAATAAATCGTAATTTTTTATCTTGAAAAAAAAGGGTGCTACTGGTAGCACTACTTTTCAATTCAGGGTTAATTTAGGACTTTGATTACCACAACATTGGTGGGGGTTTCCAAATTTTTTTAACTTTTCCTCGAAAAAATAATTGTGCTATTGGTAGAACTACTCTTTGATTTGAGGTTGTTTTTGATGTTTTGACACAAAATTACGATTTTTTATTGTAAGAATTCCCGTTTTGAGTATAAATTTCTCGTCAAGTTTTATCATGTGTTAAATATGTGTGTTGGAAAGTTTGAACCACCAGAAACAAGGAAATATTTGACTCAAAGTACACCCCTCTAGCTAGGATTGTTGCAATTTCTAAGGGTCTTCTTTGCAAGGAAATCATAGTCATATGTATTCTAAATATACATAAATAATCATTAACAAAAGTTGAGAAACATTTGATTCTAGAAGCTTTCCTCAAAGCATTCATCAACATAATGCTCTTAAGAATATGCCAACTCCCATATCTTCCTGGAAACTAGATTTGATCACCGAGGAATTCCAAAGAGATGTCATGTGCCCTTTTTTGATGCCTATTCAAAAAGAAATCCTAGGGAGGGAGGCATGGGGGGGAATCATTCTCAATCTTAGTAGAAGTACAATATTAAACTAAAATGGGGTCTAGGAAGAGCAACTAACAATCAAGTAAAACATCATGCTCTCTATCTTGGATTATATCACATTGTATCTCTAGGGATTCAAAAGGTTGTCATTCTTGGAAACTTCCTTTTGGTTATCTCTCAAGTCAAAAAACAAGTGGAATTAGAGAGAGAGAGTGTGTGTTAGGGTCCTACCCTAACCCCCCTACTTTATCTATGTACAAGGCCATTGGGTTGATTAGTTAGTTAGTGGGGTAGTTGTTTACTGTAAAAAGGCCTACCTTATTGAGTAAAGTCGCTTATGTGGTTGGCCCTCATTAATAGTGGGACCACAAGTAGTTGGAATCGGGTTGTTAAAGTATTACACATAGAGTAGTAAGATATTTTATGTGAAGTTAAGACTTATCATTGTATTTGGAGCTAGTGCTCTTTGAGGCTTCCCCCTTGAATAGGAAAGTGAACATTGTTTTCTATGTTATCTATTTGTATTTATTTTTCTATATTTTCTATGAATTTCTAGGTTTAAGCATATTACAAGTGGTATCATAGCTCTTTCTTGGGACAAAAGGGAATAATTTTCTAGGGTTTGGATCTCTCAAACAAGTCACTTTGGAATTTTTGCTCCAATTATTTTATGTGTTGTTTCATGATCTGAAACTAATAGGGTACATCAAAGACATAAGGAGGCAACTTGTATCCAAGTTTCAGCTTCTAGTTCACTACACCTTTGGAGATATACTTGGTCAAAGTTAAGGAAATCTTCCCTAAGGTTTGTCTACTTCAAATAAGTCATTTTGGAATTTTTCGGTCCCATATTTTTTCTGCAACACCTCATGGTCTAAAACTCACAAGGTACATTAGGACATAGGGAAGTAACTTTTATCCCAAGTTTCAGCTTCTGGGTTGCTAGCATTTCAGAGATACACTTGGTAAGTTAGGAAATTTGAATATCCCAAAAATTAGCCCTAAACATGTGTTCCAGGTAAAATTGTTATATCTAAAGTTTTAGAACTCCAAATTAAATGCGACCAGTTGTATTGAAAATAAATTTGGCTTGGCACATCATAATTCAGTGAAACCTATGAAATTGCAGAGTATGGTGGAATTGAAATACCTTTCTTCATACGTTTTCCTTCCGATGAGAGCTTATGATTTCATGGGATCTTGCTTAGATCCATTTGAGGGTGTAAGAATGAGATTCCTAAGTAAAGATCAAGTATAATTCCTTGAAATCCATGGTAAATGGATCCAATGTGCATAGTCATTCTACCCCCAAAACTATATCACAACCACCCATATATACAAACAACATATGAGTTTTGAGATGATAAGCATCCAAATGGAGTTTTATAATTTCACAATTCCACCAACATTTCATCATCCCTCCATTAGCTATCATAATTTGAAAGTTAGGCATTAAGTTATGGGCGTTGTCACTATCAACCAAGACTAACACTTTGTGATGCTTGATGTAACCTTGAAGTTTCAAGGTTTGTGGGGATGAAATATCAGATAAAGTGTGAATAGAGATGAGTGGTTCTTCTTGATGGACTTCAATTTCTACTTCTTCTTGCATGGGAGGAGTTTCTTCAATATTCTCAAACTTAGGGGTATATTTCATAACAATGTCTTCAGAATTGGTAGCATTTGTCACGTCAATGTGGAATAAATTTTGTTCTTTACATTTATGACCCAGAGCATACTTTTGATCAAAATTATAGCAGATTCCTCATTTTTATCAGTCTGTCATTTCTAGTGGAAATAAATTTTGTGTTTTCCAAGGAGGAGAAGGAATTGTGCTTGAGGAATTGACTTGTGTAGGGAATGAGTAGTGGTTTTTTAGTATGTGCATTAATCATCATCTTTGCTTCTAGAGCCCTTTGAGATGCCTCTATCTAATCAACAAGTCGTTGCATTCTGACTTGTGCTTGAATTGCCTCCTTGAGGCCACTAATTAAACATTCTTTATAAAAAAAATACATTAAGTACTTTGTGTGGATGGATAATTGCTGAAAGGAATAGACAAAGTATATAACTGGTTTTTTTTACGTAACTTGGTGAGCCGTCCAAAACTATGAGTATCTCACTCGTAATGGTCATGGATAACTTTAAGAAATAAAATCCATGGAATGAGGCATCCATACGATTTTTTTATGTCACTACCACCATTTTCATTGTTCTAGATCCAAATACAAAGCCCCCACCCTAAGTTTCAACATATCATCAATAATTCCATGAAGTGCAAGGTAGTATTCTATGTGTAACCCATTCCTAATTGTTAGAACCATCAAACTTGTTCAAGTCTACCTTAGGAAATCAGTTCTAGGTGTTATTATCCATGGAGTGTGGGTTAGGGTTGTGAGGCCCTGAAGAATGTTGATGGAGGCTAAATAGTACCGAGTGAGATGTTCCTTCTTGGTGTGTCTCACTGTGTTATGCATCCGAAAAGGATCTCTTCTGAGATGCGATGACATGTTAGTTGATTCAGGGATTTAGTTAGATTTTCCAACCATTCATCCAAATTTTGATCTAGGTTACTTACTTCATTCTAAAGTTCCTTCATATGGCTTTAATTGTCTTGTATGTTTACTTGAAGACTGCTATATTTTTCTTCAAGGTCATCAAACCTTTGGGGACTAGAGAGTGTGTTTATTTTTCTCGGGGTCTTGAAAGGTGCTTTATAAGGAGGAGTACATTATACCATGGGATGGTTATGTGAGATTGAAGTTTACCCACTAAAGTACATATCTTTTTCAAAGTAGTGTTTGAGGCCAAAATTTTAAAATAATCATAGCTCATCATAAGACCATGATCAGAAGATGATATGGAGACTTTTGTAACTTTGAAATTTTTGTGCCTTTGAATATATATATATACTTTGCAATTCCACAAGTTTCACTGAATTCTGATGTGCCAAGAAAAAAATATTACAATGATCATATATATACTCTCCATCCAATCGAGAGCATGATCATGGTATTCCCTTGGTTTTGGGAAGTCGACCACCAAATGTATGGCCATATAGGCATCCATTTGAAAAAACGAATGAAATTGAAAAGATAATTCAAGAGCTACTAGAGGCAAGAGTCATACATCCTAGCGCTATCCCATATTCATTCTCAGTGGTGCATGTGTCCTGATTTTTGTACCCTCAATAAGTTGGTCATCAAAGATAAATTTCCTATCCTAGTCATTAATAATCTTTTGAATGTGCTCTAGGTGGATAAATTTTTCACCGAACTTGAACTTTGTTAACGATACCACCAAATCAAGATGAAAGAGGTTGGCCTTCCAAAGGTAACTTTATAGACACATGAAGGCCATTATGAGTTCTTGGTAATGTCATTTGGGATTTGACATGCCCCCTCTACTTTTCAAATCCTCATGAATAAAATTTTGCGGCCATATCTTTGTCATTTTGTGCTAGTTTTCTTTGATGACATTTTCTTTGATGCCCCCCCCCCTCTCTCTCTCCCTCTCTCTCCCTCTCTCCCTCTCCCTCTCCCTCTCTCCCTCTCCCTCTCTCTCTCTCTCTCCTCTTTGATTTACAAGAGAAGTTATTGGACTATGAAATGGTATGGATATTGATACTTCCATTTTTTAGTTTTTTGAATTTTTATGGATGTTTTTGTAATTTTACATTGTTAAAGAATAGACAAATATGAATATGTTACAAACAAGGGGATGGGTGCCTTGAAAATGCAACCAAACAACTTTGTCTATGTGACTAGATTGGTGATAGTTGGAGGTGAACAAGAGTGGGGCACCTATTATGAGTCTCCTTAATGGGATAACAAATGATGCTATGAAATATATATGGTCTACAATTCATTGATGAGATGAGAGGCCAATGAAAATGTGGTGAAGGATTCATGCATAACTAACCATAAAAAATGTGAATCGTTAGGATTTTGGGCATTGTGGGTCAACATAGTGATGAGAATGAAGTATGAGTATTTTTCTATGAAATGAAACTATTTAGAATCTTGATATTAAGGAACAAATTAAGAATGGGTGTCATCTTGCAATTGTGTACTAAAACCTAGGAAAACCATGAAGGTGTAGTACTACTAGCCAACAACAACTAAATGCATTTTGAATAGGGTGAAGTTAAAGTTCCCAAGCTATGGAGTGGGGGGTGTGAGGGGAGGGTAGGAACCTAGATTTACATCTAAAGGGGACCCTGAATAATGGAAAATGAAATATATACAAAGGGTATATGATGTTTAAATGACACTTCGAAGAAGTATACCTGAAGGGGAGATGATGGCCTTTAATTGAGACCAGTGGAAAAATGGCTTTCTGAGGAAATACAAGCACACTTGAAATGAAACATACGGTGTAAATTTACTTGTGAAAACAAATCCAATAGTGCAAACATTGTAAAAAATGTAGCTTGTGATTCCTCATACCTACTTGAATAACTTGGTAAGGAAAATGGCCTTGAGATGAAGGTTCTAATGTTGAGAAATGGATTCTACCATGTGAAAGAGGGTGGTGCAAGGATCCCAAAATTCCAAACAACATGGAAAATATAGCTCTTGAGATCCTCTATGTGCCATTTGAAGTTTTGGGTTCAACCTTATAAATAGTGTGGGGTCCACCTCTAACCTGGCTCAATTTGGAGGTTTTTGACAACATGGAGATGGTGCTAATGGAGTAAGACTCAATCCATAACATTCTAGATTATGGCCTCTAAAGGAGAGAAATACCATTGATATATGAGAATTATGAAGGTTCATCATGTGTTTTGGACTTTATTAATCTAGATATGCAATATATGGTAGAAAAATTAGGGTTATATGCCATTATTGGTGGTAGTATTTCTTGTTGAGGATCTACTAGTGATTGCATTAGAGTATGAGATGAAGTAATGTATAGTTGTGAGATTGAGGGGAATGAGAGGACCACAACCATTAGGAAGAAAACTAAGTGCAATACTCAAGGATTAATAGACAACAATATAAATAATGAATGTAATGCCCACACAAAGCACAAGGGTAGTTAGTGTGTGACCCTATTGATGTGAAAATGCAATAGATGGTGGGAGAATCCTTGGTATTTACTATTGAAGGTGACATGAAGGGGGATCTAATACACTGGCTAGGCTGGTCCAAAACTATGGGAGAGTCAGACAAAAGTTAGTGTAGTGGATGCATGTGAAAAATAGGGCATACTAATGACTTATTCAAAACATCTTCTTGAGTGCCTTGGTAGTTTTTTGAAGGGAACTAAGGGGGTTCCCCTAGCGACTGATGTCAACAATAATAGGGCCATTGTTAGTGTGGGAGAAGGTTCCTTAATTTTGTAAGAGGGGTACATTAATGGTGTGCCTGTTGATATTGCACAACCTACAAAGGGGTGAAGCCCAAATGTGGTAAATGGTGTTAGTGATTGTGGCCATATGTCCCCCCCCCCCACCCCCCTCAATAGTTTTGTTTCCCTTTGGAGTGGGAAATGTGATGATGGGACCTCTTTTTTATCATGAATCTAAGAGGTATTTGGGGGTGCAATTGGATTAACGAATAATTGAGAGGGTGATGTTGATAAAGGATCTATTAATGGGGATGAAAAATCATACTAGTCTCCTCTAGTCAGCCTTGGGAGGGAAAGCATTGCTATCATAGGATGCCCCATAACTCCAAAATTTTGGAATAAGAAAGGAATTTGGGTGATGTGGTTTATTTTGTTAGGGATTTTGATGTAGACATGGGACCTTATTCCCCTTGCAGATTTTCAAACACAATTACCAACACCGACACAAAGAAAGGGAACAATAGGCCATGATTAACACTCACCTACAAAATTAATTAAAAATCCACAAACACTAATAAACAAGAAGGCACAACAAGCCTTGTACTCTTATAAACAAATCCTTAAAGGTACAACAAATCACATTAAAAAATACATAGAAATTTAATCACACATACAAATACCCAAGTCTCAGATTAAAATATTTGGCTCAATAGGCCTTCTATTCAATTCTTAGAAATTATGGAAATTTATAGTTACAATCTCAAAGAGCTTCCTTCCTCAAAGTTATGAGTGAGATCAAAGTACCTTCAATTATTCATCAATAAAATTTAATCCTATTGGTCTAAGTCTTAGAGAATCATTACAGACTTCTTAGAAATTCCCACAATCAATTTTACCTCTACACTTACTGTTGAATAACCTCATTTTTCTCTTGCCTATGTCTTCTCAATTCCTCTTCTTCTCTTCTCATTTACTCCTTCCTCTCCTTTTTCTTTCTCTATATTATTTACAATCTCTTCCTTTTCCCTTTCTCATTTCTCTCATTCCCTTCTCCAAACTTTCTCATCTCTTCTTCTTCTCTTCTCCTTTAAAGTTTCCTCCTTACTTCCTCTACCCTATATCGTCTTCTCCTCATCCTCTCCCATGTGACCTCTGAAAAAGAAAAAACACAATCCTCCTACCAAGAGTTTTCTTCTCTTCATAAACAAACTCCACACAAAACAAAAAGAAATATGGTCTCTATTAAATAATTGTGTATGGGTTTTAGTGTTTCTTGTAGGAAATGGAGTGGACTTCATTAAAAAAGTACCACACTCCCCCTCTAGCATCCATCCCTCAACCATACATATTAAAAACCATTGTACATTCTCACATCACCATTCAATTAAAAGGTGAAAACCATGAACATCAATCCCTGTCAGATGACTCTTCACAAATTAAATACCATAGGACCATGTTATTTAGATTGAAAATTAAAGGTTAAAAATGAAAACCATTAAAACTAGCATGGATCCATTTTAAACAGGTATCTATCAAGCACCGAGAGGGATCCAATTTCTGGAGGTGTACATTTTTTTACCATTTGGATCCCTCTCTGCACTTAATACATATGGGTTTAAATTGGATCTATTCAAGTTTATTTTTTTATATTTTATTTAGGTTGATATATAATTTCTATTTTTAGTTTTTTTTTTATATTTTTATATATATATTTTTATTTATGTTTGCTAGCATAACGTGACATGATCTCCCCCATACTGGATTGGATAGCACCTCGCTTCTCTCGGTGCAACGAGAGGGATCCAATTCCTTGAGGTGTACATTTTTTTACCATTTGGATCCCTCTCCGCACTTGATAGATATGGGTTTAAAATGGATCTATTCAAGTTTAGTTTTTATTTAATTTTATTTAAGTCGATATATAATTTATATTTTTTATTTATGTTGGCTAGCATAACGTGACTAACATGACATGATCTCTCCCATACTGTGTTGGAGAGCACCTCGCTTCTCTCGGTGCAACAAGTGACCCCCAAATTTTTTTTGATCATCCACGGCTTCATAGATCAATGGTCCTAGTTTCGTCACTTTGGAACTCCCGCATGGGCTTCCAAGATTCAACCTCTCACGAAAGGAATCTAGTCATTTGCGCTAATTGAATGGACTAGGATCTTCTTGGGGTTTTCTCACATGATAACCCCATGACAAAATACAAGTTGTGAGATTGTTTTGTGTTGATCACATATTGGATGAGTTCTAATGCTATCTAAAGGTCATAATGGATATGGGCATCTACTATTGGTCTTGCATCATACTTGGTTGGTAGACTCAACATAATGGGATGGGGTCTCCCACATATATGACAAGACTAAGAAGTAGATGGTACCTCTTTGATTGACATGATTCCATGATGGTGCAAATAGGAGAATATCTTGTACGGGTTACTTGGGGTCATGCATCATGGTATGCCCCTAGTAATGCGAAATCATTGGAAATTATTGGGATGATATCCACATAAGATGGGGTTTTGTGGGGTTTATTGGGTAGTCCATGTGAGGGTTAGAACATTATCTGTATTTCCCCATGGTCGATGATTGTAATTAGTTAACTATTCTATGTTAACAACTTTTCCAATGTGTGGGAACATCATAGTTTAGAATATCAAAGAAGCAATTGCTTTTATAGTATATATATATATATATAACTATGTTAGATGATGATATTGCAATCCAATAGACAGATTACTATCTTGGTATCAGTAAGATTGTATTTCCTCCAAATTCCTTGGGAACATTCTAATACAGACCTTCAGTTTGGGAGGGATGGCCATCATAAGCTTGAAGAGTGATTAAAGGAAATATGGGGGTAATATGGGCCAAATAAGAAAAATTGTGCTTGTTGAGTTGGAAATTCAATAACCATAAAAATTTAAAAAGGTCGAGTTAAAAATAATAATAAGTTGGACAAATAAAACTCTCAGTTTGATGAGAATGATACTACTTGATGTAGTAGATTGTTATATATAACTTTGATTCAATATGAATAACAAGTTGCATGCTTTTTCGGTTGAAAAATAAGTTGGACAAATAAAATGAAATAACGATTATGTGTCATGTTTCTATTTGACAATATTTAACCATATATACACTTTAACTTAGCTAAGATCTTGGTGAGATCATCTCGAGATATGATAAATATCGTTGAAATACTAAATATGGAATAGTTCATATTATTAGTGCTTTTGTTATTTATTGCATGCCATCTATTATCATTTATTTATTTTACTTCCCATTATTATTATATATTAATAATAATTTTTACTTCGTTTATATATTAATAACATATTATTATTAGTATATTATTCTCTCTCTCTCTCTCTCATGTGCACACACACACACACACATTTCATAAGCTATATGGTATTATATTACTTCTATAAAAAAATTTACATATCAAAAGTTGTATGGTATGACACTAAGGAAACCAAACTAGCAACATAATAAAATACTAACATTATTTATCTATTTGCCTTTGAAGTATGAGCATGCAATGAAACTTAAACCAAAATAAAACCTATGATATCTAATCCTGACTATGTGTAAGCTGTGGTAACAGGGATTCCGAAAGGAGACAATAACAAAATTAAAATTATATGAGACTATGGGCACCTGGTGACTCTTCTATTGTCTGTGATCAATTTCCTGAAAATCTAAGTATGTGGTGGATTTGAGGTGACATTTGTTATTATAAAGTAATAATAAAATAAAATTGGCATGTAACAATTTACATAAAATTTTGATTTAAAAAGGTCCATTATGAATAACACATCGAAACAGGGGGGGGGGGTTGATGACCCGAGGTCTATTCCTCGGGCCTAAGCAAGGCCTATTGATTCCCAAAATGAAGAATATCAGGGATGTAATTTTCGGTGAAAAAAATTGATTTAAAAATAATGGCCATTTTTTTTTTTTAAATGTGGTTCACCGTTTGTTAGAGGGCTACTCCACGGAAAATACCAACACCTAATAGTCAAACTGAATCAAGGTATGGCCAACTCATCATTCACACATTTATTACAAAGGGCTTCACAAGAGCATCATGTCATTTACAAGAGTAGAACCTGGGTGGGGAGGGTAACATTCATTCCTCCCAACCACCCAAGCTACATCCATTTCACAAGCCATTTAACACTTAAAAAGGCAAAGGCATCTATCTTCATTTATTTTAGGATAAACACATTTATTAAAGTTGGTCCGCTTTTATTAAAATACATGACCTGCTATGGTTATAATAATAATAAAACTAAACAATTACTGTTTTCAATTTTAATATCTTTCTATTGATACACTCTTTTTGCAGAGTAGAAGACCAACTCCATTCAACTTTGCCACTTGGTAGATTATAACATCTTAATACTTGTCCTCTTAGTGGTCCTTCAAAAATTACCTCACTTGTTTGATCAACTTTGTCTGTTGATTGCAAAAGTGAGTTAAGAATAAATAAATGGTCTTCTCAATTTATGGATACATAAAGCAATTCTATCACATGTTATTTTGGGATTTAGTTGTAGTTATGTTTCAATCAAGGGGGTCGTTAGCAAGTTTTTAAATATTTTATTGATCTCTAATTTTTCAATGTGAAGGTTCCAATGATTTCTTTTAGGGTATTGTTTGTTCTAGTCTATTTATTCTTTCTTCCTATCTTTTTTCCCCTTTGTTGTGTTTTGCTCTACCAGTTATCTTGTTAGATTAATATTGACTTATCTATAGAGTGTTTAAAGATAACATTGATTTGACACTTAATAATGGGTTTATCGTTGGTGGTTTACAAGCCCATGGCATTAGCATGTGATGAAGTCTATTTAAAGGCTTGAGTAACTCTACGTAAGATGATTGTGTGTGGTCGACGTGGGATGGATTGGACATACCTTGAATATATCTTTTGTTGTTGCTTTTCCCATAAACAAGTTTTTACTGTAAAAATGTTCTTCACATTATGATGTGTGTGTTTGCTTCATATTTATTTTATTTCTCTTACCATACTTGTAGATTTAACATTTTGTATCAGATATGGGAAAACTTGGACTCTATGGAAAGAGTGTTTTGATGTTTGGATCCATCAAGAGAATTTGGGATGAACTTTCGAGTTGTGAAAGCATGTATAATCATAGGTAAATGGCACATGGAAAAAATGCATGGCATGGATCTATGTGAAGCGTTATAATAAGAAGCACATGGAAGATAGAAGAAGTAATTGACTCACTGCATTATAAGAATTTTTTATGGAGTTGGATTAATCACAACGTAAATAAGCATACATTTGTAAGATATATCTAGGCATTGATACACTTGGTTTATTGATTCACCAATGTAAATTCTAGATGTAGACTTACACAATAGAGGAAGGGAAAGTTGTATTGCTAGATACACAGTTAAAGAGTGAGGGGGGTTGTTTCTTACCCCAAGTCAAGTTTAAAGGGGGAGTTATTAGGTTAATCCTAACTCAATGATAGAGTTATTAAATATAACCTTGATTCGGTCAATAATGGGTTTACCGTTGGTGGTTTACAGGCCCATGGTATTTTCCCATGGTATTAGCATGTGATGAAGCATATTTAAAGGCTTGAGTAACTCTATTGTTAGATGATTGTGTGTGGCTGGTGTTGTCTGGATTGGACATATCTTAGACATATTGGTCAAGGATAATTAAATATAACTTTGGTTGATAGTTTTCTTGTAAAAGGGTTTCCAAGGTAAAATAGTATTCTTCATCTTATGGTGCGTTTGCTTCATATTTGTTTTATTTATCTTTCCATGCTAGTATATTTAACATATCTTATTGTGGGTTGACATAATTGTTGGTGGAATATTCATTGTTCCTTTTTTTGTGGTGAGAATCTTATGCATTTACTATGGTGGGATTTCCCCCCAAAACTTTTATCATGGTTCACCCATTGCAATTTTTTGACCTAGTGTCTATGGTGGCATCATTCCTCCAATTGTAGTATAGAGTAGTGGGTTGAAATTCCCCCAAAATTTATGCTATAAGTATATCTGTTGTTCCAATTTATCATAACCTGAGCTTAACATACCAAATATATATGCAGCTATTGACAAAAAAAATATAAGAACATCAAATATTTATATAAATCATAATAGAAAACATTCCAATCATTGAAAGCACAATTTACAATGGAAAAACCTTTCTTCCTAATGGAAAAAACCCAATATCCTTAATGGGATAAATTATATTAGTCCATTCTTGATATAACACAAATAAAAACCTTGTCTTTTTACTATGATCATTATCAACCATTTTAGATAAATAGAATTAATTGTGATATTTCAAAACAAATTATAGTTCAATTAG